>JAYJLV010062480.1:0-17173 GCA_036873485.1 Torymus texanus
ATCGCGCCTTTTTAAAGGTCAACCAATCAGAACACGTTTTAGTCGGCTTCACTTTTCTCGGATCTCTTTTTTAAAAAAAGAAAACTATATGTGTTTCGCGTTCAAAATGCGCAGATCCATATACTTGTTACTCAACCTTGTCTCGTCCGAAAAATTTATGATTCCTAATAAAATATATATGTGAATTAATGATTATAGAGTTATGGGATGTCACATGAGCAGTATATGAAAATAAAAATTATATACCTTTGTGCTAGAGTCAGTTTATTATACCGAAACAATTGTATATTCGAATCTTTTCGGTGTTATTGCTTAATTGAATAATTAATTAATTTATCAAAGTAATGAGTTCGAAATAGAACAATTTTATTGCCGCAATACATACACACTGCTTTATTTAAATTTCACGTTCAATGTCATTTAGAGCTAATACGTTGACGGGATTATCCAGTTGATTGGAGATATATATATATAAACTACAGAAATGTAGTCTCTATCACGTCCCCAAAATGGTCAAAATTTATTTTGAAGACACACCTCTGACAACTGTTTTTTTCTTATTCGTTATACAATACAGGAACGGAAAGTACTCGTGTACATTCAAAAACGACTTGGTGACACCCTTTTTCTCGACATTGGAATTAAAAAAGGGAATTAAACTAGACGATGAAACCTTTCATTTGCTTTTACGAAAAGTAAAAAAGGTCAATTCTTTGAAAAGCTACGTGAGTTTGAAGATACCGCTTTTACCGCTTTTCAACATTTTTCGTGTAAAAGGTAATCATTTTAAATTTTTATTTCGACTTATTTGCTACTAGATAACTAACAAGGAGAGTGCACACCCTCCGGGAAACGGATTCTGATGAAATTTTAGGGAAATGTTCTTTATTAAAAATAAAAATACCCGTGTTTCAGAGTTTTTGCCAATCAGTAATTTAATCTCAAATATTCTCTATTCGGTTAAAAAATGATGTCTCTTCTATTGTTACATTGCAAATATTTATGATACGAAAAGGACCAAAGTAGATTATAAAAAAAGCTAAAATTTAAGCATTGATTCGTTAAAAAATATTAATTTTTCAGGAAGTTACGAGCAATCCAAGATACTGTAAGAAAATGGTTACAAATTTATCTTCATTTTCCGCGATTACATGGATCGAATTTTAAACCTCATTTTTAGCACTTTTTTTGGAAATAAAAAAAATCTTTTTTTAATTCCAATGTCGAGAAAAAGGGTGTCACCAAGTCGTTTTTGAATGTACACAAGTACTTTCCGTTCCCGTATTGTATAACGAATAAGAAAAAACAGTTATCGTAGGTGTGCCTTCAAAACAAATTTTGACTATTTTGGGGACGTGATATAGACTACATTTCTGTAGATTTCCTCATATATGACACTGAAAAAGCGTATTATAGTATCTAATATACCTTCAATGACGATTCAGAAATTGAAAATGATACGTTTATTTTATAAATTGTCGATACGACAATAAGTTTTCTGACGTAATATTAGAAAATATACGCGCATCCAGGACGTCACGGCGTAACTTACCGCCGAGTATCGCAATGCAATAGCAGCTCTAAATTATTTTTCACACAAAGTATAGAACTGCCATGGAACAACGAAGGAGAAAAAAAAAAGTTTAATTAAAATTCATGATCAGCAGTTAATTGCGCCAATTAAAAGTTTATGTCAAAGGACTAAGCTTGTATAAAGCGCTGAAATATTAACGCTAAGTCTCTTTCTTTCTCGCGAACAAAATTCATCTTTCTTGTAAATCGAGTTTGCTCCGTTTATAGAATAGAGCGTCATTATTATTTTTTTCATGCGTTAGAAATGAATTATCCCTTTCGAGTAATATAACAATCATTTTTATGTTGGAATGAAATTAAATGGATAAAGTGTAACGCATGTATTACTAGATATGTTGTAAGTAAAATAAAAATGTATATTGACAACGTCGATAAAAATGGATTTTCTGCTGAATAAATTCTTCAATCATTTTAAGTGACAGGTTTATGTCAACCTCTACTCTATTTTATAAATTTTTATACTTTTAGAATATTACATTTATTCTTCTATATATATTCAAAATAACATAACTTTTTACCTTTAAAACAAGTGTAATATACCATTTATAAATGAAAAACCTTCGTTCTACCCCACTACTTTCTGCAATGATACTGCAATAATTTTGTCAATATTATACTATTTATTAACAACACCTTATAGAAGATTCCATACGCTAAAAACAATGCATTCCTTATCGTAACACGCCTTTCCACCATTTACAACAACCCATCGCGCACTATCGCAGCTCTCCACTTGGTCTCCTATACTCTACACATAAAACCGGCGTTGTTTTTAAAATTTACAGCACCTCAACCATCGATACAATCCTCTTTGCTTCGGCGCCACCCGCATGAAATATAAAACGGGATGAAAATCTGTATCGATTCTTCCCCTTCGTCGAAATATCTCCGTGAAAATCTGTGTACTTAGGGATATATATATATATATATATATACACGAAAATCGTCGTCGTCGTCGTCGTCTACGCACACGGCTGTTGTTTTACGGATTGACCAAAGCTGCCAACCAAACAACCTCCGGGCAATATATGTATATGCGAGGGGAAAGGGATTACCCGGATTTTTTAATTTCTCGGAGAAAGGTAATCCTCCCAGCCTCGGAGTTTTCTCTGACGTCTTGATAATAAAAGTCGCTTACGAACGTGTAGTAAGGGTGCGGGGATTTTAATATCACACGTTTAATTAATGTCATTTTAATGTGGTATTACAGATGCGTGAACTTATTCAAGAAATTTCTATTTTTTTGACATTTCTATCAAATTTACGACCATTTGTATTGTATTTGTATTGTACTAATATTGTAAAATTTTAAAATGTTTATAATTTGAAAGTGTCTAGGAATTTTTTAAATAAATAGATAAATATATATTATCCATCATATTCACGTTAAATTTGATTAGATAAAATAAATGATAAAGTACGATAAACGGAAAAAATGATGGACTTATCCTGTTATTCCGAGCAGAAAATTTGAAAAATGGACTTATCTGGTTACGTTTCGAGTGAATTGTAGCTTTATTTTTGCCCCTACTAAAAGTGGTAAATGAAAAAGACCTGATTGAAGATACAAAATCCGGGGTTATCTCGATTTTTAAAAAAAAGTGGACTTATTCGGTTATTCCAGGAAGCCACAGAATTATAATGAAAACTATAATGAAGGTTCGCGGTTTTTACTTATAAATTAAACATCAAATTGTTCACATACAATTTATAAAAATATTCAAGTATGCAACTATCACGATTTTATTTCAATTGAAGATGAATAATCCTCGTGATTAGTCTTTTGCGAATGACCAAATTAAACTGGCGCAAAGATTTGTGCTAACGATTGTCCGCCCACGTCAAAAGTTGTTAATTCTACTAATTTTTAATCAAGAGCAAGTTCCCAGTAAATTTTCTCTCCTTCGTTACTCCTTGCAAGCGCGTAACATTGAGTTTTCACGCGATTTATTCAAAAGTAAATAAACGCACTCCTACGTTTATGTTTGCAACAAAAATTTATCCGACTGTCGAGGACACACTAGAAAACACAATTATACACGAATAGAATTTTTCCGTAAAAATTATCGTGAAATTCATGGTAATCGATGAACATGTGAGACTCTAATAATTTTTACCGTGAATCATGGTAATTTTTACTGTATCGTCACGGTAACAATTATTGGAATCTGACCTGTTCCTCGATTACCATGAATTTCACAGTAATTTTTACGGAAAAATTCTATCAGTGTATACGAGCTAAAGTAAAACATTACACAAAATGAAAGATAACAAAGTTTAGAGGCTATTTTCGCATCTATTAAAAACGACAAAATCAAATCCCACACTCATTTCGTAAACTGCTGATCTTTCATATAATGAAATTTCTGAAAAAATCATATTTTTCCCAGTCGAACACTCACATGCTCGTCCGAGCGCTAAAATTTCTTTCGCATTCTAACAGATCTAATAAAAAACGACACTCGCTGTCTCTATTTCTGCCAATTAAATTTTGCAAATCGAATCCGGTTTTTCAATCTTCCATTCGCACTGGTGCTCTACTAAAACTGATGTTTCAAAGCTTTTTACATTACGCACTATTATCCCATCAACGAACGACAGTGTCTGCGCACATATACGCGGTTGCATAACACGAATTCATATACGAATATCCGAGCTCGTAGAATTGTTGTGCACACAGTTTCTCGCATTGCGCACGTGTATATTTTTGTATTCTTATATACATGAACATGCATTTATACAAAGCAAAGAATCCTAGCTTTGTGTGGCCTGTCGCAACAATTCCTCCTCTCAACCATAAGCAAATTCGCGTAGAATACTTTGCAAAAATTTACCGTATAACTTCATTCCATATCTAAGCTTAATTAAATTTTTGTTATACAAACAAGTACGTCCGATTCAGTGTAACGAGCTACGCTTTTGCGTACACTCCACAAGGAACTATATATACATATATTTCGTGTGTGTATATATATATATATATACACACACACACACACACATATATATGTACGAAACAAAAAAGCCACGCGTGTCTTTCTCTCTCTTTCTATGTTTAGCAAAAGTAGAAAAAAAATTTAATTAAACGTTGTAAATTTTACCTACAGTGAAAATTACACGCACGCCCGCGGACGAGAGGAAAAAGTTTACCCGTGCGGCTTTACCGAGTATGTACTATAAGCTCGCGAGCAGTCTACAGGTGTCTTGGTTCGTATCCGACGGTCGTGTTAATTTGTTACCCTTCGCTTTTGTTTTTCTCGTTTTTCCTCGTTTTTCACCTCCATAGTGATTGGAAGCTCGACTTTTCGTCTCTCCTTATTAATTATTCTTTCGACGCGCGCAAACAGTACCAAAGAATGTACCGTAATTAATATAATACATCGTCGTAGTCGTATGTACATCACTTATAATTAAATTAATATATAGGTAATGGTTTCCCTTTCTTTTTAACTATAGCAACGATCGATCGGTTGATCGCTGCGTGGGCAAACAAATTAGAAGGATGGTCCAATTGGTTACACGCGCGTATGCGTATGTGTGTGTACACACACACACACACACGTATAGCGTTTGTCGAATTATTGCAGGTGACCATACTTGGAACTGGTATATAGATAAAATCAATATAGTTATAGTCGCTTTTTGTGCAAGTAGACTGTGTGTGTGTGTATATGTGTATGTATTGCTGTATTGGTATTGTGAATTTTTTAAAGAGAGATTTTCCAGCCGACTTGTTGGTTCTTCCCCGCTATGAGATACCATCGCGAGTGTACTGATATGCGCATACGTATGAATATTTATTGTTCGGAGAGATAAATGGAGATGGAGAGAGAGAAAAAGAGGAAAATATACATATTACTTTTCTATACAAGGGGGATATGATGTGTATCGTTGCCGAACGGATTCACGCATTATTTAGTGGAATGAAGTTATTTTTCGTTAAAAATACATTCCATTTCTATAGACATAGCGTTAGCGAACGCGCTAGTTTTAAACTTGCACAAGTTAATCCGAATTCGCGGTCGTTTTCCGTGTAAAAGCTTTATTGTGAGATTTAATCCACGTGTATAGCAGAGACACCAAGCCTATACTATCGTCTTCTCGTTGCGTGGCGTATGAAAAGTTTTGGTTTACGTTCGTAATCGTGAGAACGGTAAAATATCGAATCTGTATTGTATTTGTATTTCTCGGCTGCAATTGTAAAAGTTGAAGAAATAAAGGTTGATATAGACGGTGTGGAGAAAAAATTACTTTACAGTGGGTATAAAAAGTTTTACATAGAGTTTTTCGCGAAGGGTGAAATGTATATACGTATATTCTTGTAATTTGGCGAATGAATAATTCAACGGTACTCATACCGTTTTTTAACGGTATTCGCGGATGAGCGAGAATCACGGACTTTGGAAAGTTTAATAAAAGTCGCAGCGCTGATGTTTTATCGTAATAATTAGTTCTGTAATGACTTCGGATAGAACATTTTCATTTTTTACCAGTAAAATTTTGCCATCGGTGATGCTTATGATGCTCCATTATCATCGAACTTTATATCAATTTTCAAACAGCCATTACTTCCGGTATAATAATTTCCACACAAACGAACATAATTACACTACTAATGATTCTCTCTCTCTCTCTCTCTCTGTTTCTATCACCACTACCGGCTAATTAGCATTCAAATCGCATAGTTATAAAACAAAGATTTATTGGTGAGGGCGTACGCTATATTTACGCTCGTTTTATTCTGACAATTAATTTAATTACGCAGCTCTATAAATATATATATATACCTGTATACATATACAATGCCCATATACTTTTGCTGTTTATGCGGCTGAAACTTCTTAAGCTCCACGGAAGAATCTTTATATATATATATAGACATATATAAGTGCACTGGTATTGCGCTGAGGCCGATCGAGCGCGATCGTAATTCACTCGCGAAGAAGTTGTAGTGAGGCGTAAGAATGATAGAGACGATGTATATAGAGAAATAAGAAGTAGGTACAGCTTCTTTATTGCAGCGATTTCCTTCTCGAGTTATAGTTACGAAGCCAAGTGTTTTATATAGAAATTATAAGATCACTCGGGCGAATTGTTTCAAGAATTTTCAGCGTATACGTTGCAATCATTATACTATATAAATTTAAAAGGTATAGACAAAATTTCAAATATATATATATATACACACACACACACACACACACACACACACACACACACACATAAATTATACAATTTATATATTTAACACTTTAGTCGTTAACCGCGAGAATGGATAAAAACGACGCGTGAGAAGTCGCGCAGAACTAGTCTCGGAGTGACAAGCCGCCGTTTTATCGCGCGACCTGCCACCGTAGAGCTTTATAACGCGGCACAGTTCCAACGCTTGACTAAAATCAAAGTCAATCAAACCTCCTACCCTGTGTAATAAAATATAATATAATCTATACTCGACACGAAAATCGTTAGTTTCTTGCTTACGAATTGAAAAAAAAAAGAAAAACAATTCTACCCTTATAGACAAAAACCGAGAAATCACATTACGCAGCAATTCCCGTCGGCGCGCACTTATTTCACCGCTTACATCTTCCCCTTTACAGTGAATAAGAAGAGGAAAAAAAAGGTAACCGGTCCGCGATGAAATCGGCCTGTTGCTCACTCTCCTCCTCCTCCTCCCCCAACACGCGAGGCTTTTCAATTCACATCCACTATATATACACACACACACATACACACAGACAGAGAGCAACTCACCTGTTGCTGTTTCTGCTCCTACACTCTATATATCTCTTCTCTCTCTCTTTCTCTCTCTCTCTCTCTTTCGCTTCTTCTTCCTTTCTCGCTGGCACTATTCTACTATGTACTAAAGTATACACGTATATATATATATATCAATATATGTGTGTATGAATGGAGTAAGTATGAGCGAAGAGCCCCTATGATGATCGTATGATGCGTGGTCCTCGTGCAGCTCGCGGCGCAGGAATGGCGAGGGCGACGTCGCGGTAGCTGCCTATATACGCGCGAGCTCTCGCGCTCCTGCGCTGCTGCTGCCGGGCAGCGCTATTGCTCTCTCTCTCTCTCTCTCTCTCTCTCTCTCTCTCTCTCTCTCTCTCTCTCTCTCTCTCTCTCTCTCTCTCTCTTTCTCTTTCTCCCTCTCGTACCCCCGCGAGCGTAGGACGTGCGTGCGCGCGCGCAAAACCTTATGCCGTATCGTATAATAATATACTCGTTTTGTCTTATCAACGACATAACGTAAAGGTTTTTGGATGCGCGATCGGCGCAGGTACAATATTGTGAAGGCGTTTGAATATGTGACGTATATGTGCGTAAATGAGCGAAAGGATATGACGTCATGTAGTGGAGGGTGTATGTGTTTTTTTTTTTGAGAATTTGCATGGTTGAGTGAGAAGAGAATAAAGAGAACAGTAGATGTGGATAGTTAAGGGTGGAAAATGTTAATCGACGGGGGTGTGTGTGGGTGATTTTTTTTTAAGGTATTTCGAGTTTATTAAAAACGGTTAAGTGGCGTGAGTTTTTTTTTAGACCAATTAAATTGTTCGAGCGCATTTTCTTAAAAAGCAATTATAGTTCGAAATGGTTGACATCCTAATAGAAATATATCTATCGAAAATAGACAGGAAAATAATAAATAGATAGTAAAAATAGCTAATTTCTAGGTAGTGATGAAACGATTTTTTCCGGTCATATTCTCTATTTAATGAAGATAAGGTAACCTCAAAATGTTTTTACTAAATTTTCTCTGTAATCTGATCATGTATTTAAAACCAAGTATTAAAAAAAGATGGTTAACCAAAACGTAAACACGAATTATTGGTATTAAATTCGTTTCTCGTACGGTTTCAGGCGAGACAAACGAAAACAATGATTTTTCCGTTTGATTCTATCTCTCTCACTACTCGCCATTATAGCAAGCCTCTTATTAGTCATTTTCTACCTAAAAAAACTGGTCAACTTTTATATCTTTTAAATATTCATAAATAAGCTAATATAAATTTGTGAAAATACTTATTTTATTATTCTGTCTATTGAATGGTGAATATCGTTCGGAAAAATCGTTTCATCGATAGATATAGAAATGGACAAGAAAAGTATTTAGTTTTTGACGATTATTGGTGAAACTAGCTATTTATTAAGCAATTAATGGAATAGATTTCTATCAGGGACATAGGAATGATGATTTTCTATTCTTTTATGAGGATTATGGATTTTATTTATGCGTAAATTGAAGAAAATAAAAGATTTATCAGTGTAGAAGGTGGTGGTTGTGCCGAATCGTGGTCCTTTAATAACGAAACTGTTTTGGTGGAAAATATATATTTTTTTTTTTAATCGGCATTAGACAGGCGCCGAGAAGTGCATTATACACAACGATAAGGTCCATCGGTTTTATCTCATCCAATAAACGAGTCATATCTCTAGGTTGGTATACCGATTGCTTTACAAAGTAGGACAGTGAACTATTAAATTTGTTTATACTCGATATTCTGCCGTTATTAACTGCTCCCTACGCATGAACTAACGAAGGTTTACTAATTTATTATAGTGATAAGTTAGTTCTTGTTCATGATGATCGATATTATACATTATATATCAGTACATTTCCATCGTTTGATAACAAAGGCCCTCAGAAAAGTATACCTTGTGTCTGTCGGTGGGACCACTCTATCCCCATTTATTTTGACCTCCTGAACGCGAATTTGAAGTAAAAAATAAGGGTTAAATGTCTCATTTAAAAAAAAACGTTTTTCGACTTTTACTGCTATTTTACTATAGAAATAGATATACTAGGTGGAAACGAGTATTTTAAGCGAACTAAGTGGACTACTGGATACTAATTAGATGCTTAAAGTCAGCAATTAACGCAGTTATTTGCTTATTTGAACGTATAAAAATCGGCAAAACTGTTGTAGTATTGAAGTATGTCAAAGGGTGAGCACTGATACTACATCAACCATTTATTTAGAAGACATAAAATAATTGGTCCCTATTTTTTATTTGAAATCATAATAGAAAAAACTGACATTTAGGCAATGTTAATCCTTACAGTGGCGTGGAGATTATAAATCATAATAACAATTCACAAAAGCAATGGGTATTCTGGGTAACCCGCCATCCAAAATTTTACGAACCATTTTTGTGACTCCAAAGCTCACCCGGGACGATAACAGTCTCGTCGCAGCGTAAAAATCTTTTACGAGACTTTGTTTTTTTTTTTCACTCTTTTCATGATCGAAATGCAATTCATATAGTCGTTGATCTCTTTGCTTTCCAAATTCCATACAACAACTGATATAAGATGATCTGAAAAATCGAACTGAATACCAATAAATTGTCTATACCTTCTTTAAACAAATCTACTTTCTATATATAACAACTCTCAAAGGTAGGCTCCCATTAAAGCATTTTTAAAAAAACAATGGATAATAATAGATTGTTTCATCCCTGGTGGAAATCGAAACCATTTTATAGCTAATAAATGACTATTTTTACTAGTACTGGCTATAAAATGGGAACTTTTCTTGTCCAGTTTCTAGCTCTCGATGAAACGCTTTTTTCCCATTATTTGGCCATTTAATTGATTGAAAAATAGACCGAGTTTTTCGAAGACAAGCACAAGCTTTTTACATGTATTAAAACTGATCATTTTCTTTAGTCTGAAAATGGCTAGCAGAAGGCTTGCTGTTATGACAAGGAGTGAGAGGGACAGAATCAGATGGAGAAATAAAAGTTTTGCTGAATTATTCACAGAATGAGTACAGCAAATGGTTTATTATAAATCAAATACGAATATTTTGTTATTATGTCAATTTAAGAAATGGGCAAATAATGGAAGAAAAATCGTTTCATCCAAGCGATTAATTAGCTATTTTTAATAGCCATTTTCTAACTTCTTGGCCATTTCATATAGATGAATTGCTACCAGGGATACTGTGTGTCCGTTAGTTAAGAATATATATTTTTAACCGTGAGAAAAGAAAACTCTTCAAGAGCGCAACGAATAAACGGGTCGAATCGAGCTTTCCTTTCCGCGTGCTTTTGCCGTGTAGAAATGCGCCAAAAAGCTGTGCTTTGAATAATGAACGCCGAGAGCTGAAGGCCGCGCGGGATTGCGCTATATCAGACCGAGTTTCTTGTTCTCTTGCACTCTCTTTCTAGCTCCTGTGATACCATTTTTAATTTGCACGATGATGCTCCTTTAACGTGCATTTTGCTTTGTTGAGTTAAAAGTCCGAATATTATTCGGAGGCTGTTTAATTTATTTTAATATTATTTTATGTCATTTATAAATGGGTTATAAGATACCCTTAATATACAGTATTCACTATACAGGTAGTGTAAATAACAAGATTCTAAGCCAAAGAAAAGTTAATTAATAAGTGTAGAGAAGTGTTGTAACTAATTCGCGCATACGCGATTTTATATATTACTCTTGAACGCATCAACTATACTATCGAAACTGAACAAGTCAATATTAAGTGTATTTTTCTGCGCAATCTATGAATTAAGTTATTAAATAAAAAATTTGATTTTTACACCGAACGAAAAATATAGTAAATTTACTACATGAAGGTTGAAATGCGCATCAATGCCTATTGTTTTCTTCAACTGTACTTTAGCAATAAAGACGCTTGGTTTTGCGCTACGTATACTTTTCGACTATACAAAGATACTTTCAAGGTACATCTTTGTCTACTCGACCACGATTTCAGCGCGTTAAGGCTGCCTCTAGAAGTATACGCTTCAAAGTATTAATCCAAATATTCAATTTACATACTCGATAACATCAAAATTCTTAAGATTTATAATCTGACTATATAAACAATGGGAAAATTAAATGTAAGAAATTTCTTCTAGATAGAAAATAGTTGATTATAGATATTACTTAAATGTTTATGTATTAAATAATATGTTGTACAGTGTAAATAATAATTAAGAAATTCAGTTACTTTAATTATTTGTCAATTAATCAATAGTTATATTTACTATAAAATTATATTTAAAAATATAGTCGTATGACTATAGTACTATAGTATGTATTACTATGACTTATAGTAATTATCACTAAAGACTTTTTAGAAGTATTTTTTTTTTATAAAAAGGATGTGACTGATTGAATAAACAGAAGATTTAATGAAGCTCGAATAGTTTTCCGATATCTGGATGTTTGCCATTAGATACAAAAAACTTGTGCATTTAAATCACATGTCAATTTGATCGTATGAACTTTGTAATTTTTGCTAATATTGTTCTATCCAGAATCAAACGTTCTTCAAATCTATGAGTTATAGTTTGAAAACAATCAATGCCATTCTGTTACACGATAGTATCCAAATAATAAAGGCCTAATTTAAAACCGATGATAATAAACTGTTGTACCGAATAATCATAGAGTTCGTGAAAAGTTTTGTATATTGGGAATTGGCACGGGCTCAATTCTTCGACTATACATTGGAGCAAGCCTCGCGGCGTTAAGTCACAAGGAGTACATCAGGGATACGGGTCCTAGATTTCTTTCAAACTTTAGGAGGCACTTCTTCATAACCTATGTCTCAGAATTTTTTTTAAATCTATCCAGATATCCGAGCTATTTAATATCGGAATTGAATTATTTTTTATAAAAATCATTTTACTTTCACCATAGCTTTGTGAATATTTAAGTTATGAAAAAAAGCTTATTATAAGCTTTGTTTCGTTAAAAAATATTGATTTCCTAGGAAATTATAGATTATTAAAAATGCAATTAATAAATAATTAAATATTTTCTTCTTTTTTATTTAAATAGTTTTACGGGATGTATACTGTGCATTTTTTTCTTGTTTTTATTAACATAGTGTATGCCCTAGTAGGAAATCAATACTTTTCAACGAAACAAAGCTTATATTAAAGCTTTTTCTGGCATTTTTATATACTCTTATAGCTATTTTCATAACTTAAATATTTATATATATATATATATATATATATATGCTATTTTAAGTAAAAAATGAACTATTTTCGATAAAAATGTCTTCTTCTATCATATAGCTTTATGAATATTTAAGTTATGAAAATAGCTATAAGAGTATATAAAAAAAATAAAAAAAATATATATATATATATATATATATATCGGGATAGAAGACCTATTCAGAAAAACTTTGAGACATGGGTCTCATTATTTGCTATTAAGAATTGCCTCCTAAAGTTTGAAAAAAATCCAAGATCCGCTTCCCTAGTATACCTTTTGTCAATGGTCAGAGTACTGGACTAGAATTCTGGATCCGTGAATAAAAAATATCACCTAAATCCTCAATATCTTGCAGTATTATTAGACGGCGGAGAATTAAATTCATAGCAACGCTGATTTGAACTATGACATTTGGAAAAAGAAATTGATTAATTAAGTACGCTGATCCATTTGAATTAGATCATTCAACTATCGAGCTCAAATCGATTGCAAGTTTTATTCATCGATTATTTTTACTATTATCAATGGAAGAGTATCAATTTTTCAAGAATTTAGGAAAAGATAAGTTCTATTTTTTCGCGATAAATTCGATATATTGTTTAGACAATCGCAAACGACTTTCCATATCTTTATTAACGCATGTTCCAAGTAAATACATGCATACTGATAACTAGATCACGCATCATTGTTAAACCTTCGATTCATCCCAGGGTCACTGAACAAACAAAGGACATGACGAATGCATAAAGTGAGGTCCTATTCATTTCAATACTTTTCTTCTACAGAAGTGTGTGTGTGCATATATATATATATATCCTTTTATTACAATCATTATGCATGTTTCAATAGCTTTACTGTAAATATAATTGATCTTGACAGCTTCGTGAAACTGACCTGTAAGGATGCGAGTATACTGTGCGCTTTACGCAAGCGGCATGTTGTGTTATAAGTCGACCTTGTTTTAAAGCATTTCTTCTGATTAGAGTTAAATTTCCACCTTAAAAATAGAAACAGCTATATTGGTCTATTTTAAAAGAAACAGTATTCGACTATATTAAAAAGTATTATTTCTCATCGGACAAAAGTTAATTAGACATTTTCTTAAATTTATCCTTTAAAATAATTACATCGCACAGAACGAATTTGCGCAACACCAATGCACCATTACCACGAATATTACAACTCTAACAGTTCACATCTCGCATTATCTCGCCCGTATATTACCTTTTTTACCCTTATTTCTCTACCTCCCATCTTTAGACGTATGTATACCCATATATCACCGAGTGAACAACACAAAACGGCCAATATTTGCACCCCTCATATATATATATATATATATATTCCTCTGCGCACGAGTGGTGAAATGAAAAAAAAAATCGCTTTGCATTCCTACGTTGCCATTAATTACCCAAATGTGAGATGGGGGGAAACCGAAATAACAACAAAAAACAACAACGTCATAGCGCAAACACTATGGTGACACAATGATACCGCTTGTCCGTAGTTTCGTGTATATGTGTATGTGTGGAAAACGGGGTAATCAGAGACAGCAATTCCGGAAAATTAATTTGGGACGCTCTGGTCTCTCGCCACGTTAGGGAAAAACCATGCCTGTGTTTGTGTGTATGTATACATATAGGTATATATATATATATATATATATATATACACAGATACCCGCGCGCAGACTGAGAGATAAGAATCGCCGAGACGAGAGGACGCGCGCGCAAACGTTGTGTGCAACGTCTTCAACACTCCCCTATACACACACACACACAGAAAAAGGCATACAGGATCTGGGAAAGCCTATGGGGGATCTACTTTTCCCAACAACGTAATATCACACTCCCCCTCTATGTCCTGGAGAAACTTTCCCGCGCGCGTGTCGATTACGTTACGGTCTCGCGCGCTGAATTTGTTCTTAATTCGTATATTGTGCGCGTACATGTGTGTGTGTGTGTATGGGTGCGCGTAGCCTTTGACGTGGGTGTATAGATGTGAATACCTGTGAGTGATTGGATAGCGCAGTGGAGGTATCTCATCAGTGTTGGTTATTCAATTTTCGGAACTATGGGATCTATATGTGGGCTTTGGGGTTAAGCTTTGCCGGGGGTGATGTTCTCTTTCTATTTTTTTTTTCTTGGATCGATTACATTGTATATACGTGCATAGGTTTATGTTTAGTTAAAAATATTAATTTTAACATTGGTATATAACGTTATGAAAAATATATTTTGAGACTTTTACGGTCTTCTATATAACCTTAATTGTTAAAATCTCCCTGTTATACGAAGCGACTGTAGTTTTTCACGTAAAAGAACTCCCGTCGCATCACAATTTGCCGGAATTTCAGGGAAAAAAAACTCGGGACGAAAATAAAAACATACGATCCATGCATATACAGACTATTCTGAAAATTCACATATATATATGAGTTTGCTCTTAACGCTCACGCGCCGTGTATACTTACCCTCTGGGGTACATCTGAAAATCGATACCGCACGTTGTAGTAGTAAACAGCAGCTCGATTACTTCTTACGTGTATATGTAAGGATGCTCCAGAGTGTACGAGAATTTGCCGGAAGATACAGACGTGTGTATACGCGACGACGATGGCTTTCAAAGAAAAAGTCTCTTCTGAGCGATCGCGGTTATTAAGAGGTGGATAATAGGTCGCGGTGTAATGGTGCGTTCGGGATACGTGGCGCGATATGGGCGAGGTTAGTGATTAGGATGGAATACGGTTGTGGTTATAGGGCAGTTATGGTGTATGTGTATTTAGATGAAATTATAGAAAAAGATCGATTGTTGGTAGAATAAATTTATACAAAATGACTTATATATATGAATCGATAGCGAGCCCAGTAACATCGCGATATATTGTATCCCTGCGTTCGAAAGTATCTCAAGATCGTTTGTAAACATTTACCCCGTTATGAATCATTTGTAGTATTACAATAATACGTGACTCGCATTGAAAACCATACTTACCGACAAAACCATATATTTATGAAGCATTTTACGACCACTCTTCCAGCGCGTCGAAATCATGTAATTTCCAACTCATGTTTATGATACTAAAATGTACCTAATAAAATTTTTTGATAAGCGTTTCCGATGTATTTTTTCCTCAGCTTTGCATTGATGTAGGCAGTTTTTCAAAAATTTCTCATTTTCACTTTCAAAAACTACAAAACATCTCAAAAAGTATATTTTTAATATTTTTCTTTTATCATTTAGATCGAAAGCTAATTTTTTTTTGCTTTTTTCTAACAGTTTTTATCGGGAAAATATGAGATTCAGAATTTTAAAATGTTTTTTTGAGTTTTAATGTTACTAACATCCATTAAAATAATAGCATTGTTTTGTAACGTGCAGTAGACAGTAGTGAGTTGCACTAGGAAATTTTATGTACGACTACATTTGAGGTACGCATGTAATTGAAATTTAAAGAAAATATTTCTATCAAATTTTGATTGTTAATGAAATAAAAGTTAATGTAAAAGTACTTTAAATTTCATATTTTGAAGAGAAATTCATTTTTTGTTACAAATACATACAACTTTATGCATACTTCTGGCTTGATTATTTAATTTTGCGACCACGTATAAACAAAGTAAATCAAAATTATTGTTGCACTTGCATATGGAACATTAATTCGATTGTTATTTATAATTTACTATTATTAGTTACGTTTATAAGGTTTTAGAAAATTTAGTAATTACTGACCACATGAAAGTCGATATTCTATATATAGTGAATTGTTTTTTCGTATAATACGCATGCTATGAAAAAATCGATAACATTCTTTTATTGACGGATAATAAAAAGGAATTTCTCTTGAGGTTCAAGGATTGAAGAAAATTCAAATTGCATAACGTTTTTTTGAACGTACATCTGTTTTTTTCATTGATCTTCCTCGCTACCTGTACATTTGTTTATTGCAATACAATCAACACTCTCGATACATTTTTGAGGCAGCAGGGAGAATAAATCAACGCCTGTTTTGCTGTCGAGAAAGGATCCGGTCCTTGGACGATCGATATAAACGCTAGCTAACAAGCAAGCGATCGTTTTGACTTTGTAATTCGAAACTGATGTGTATACACGGGTTACTCTCTCGCGCGCTTTTTACGATTTTACATCCACAATAAAGGAAATTTTTCCTTTTTCTCAATAATTGGTGCAAATTAATGAATTTTCGGTGAAAGAATATTTTATTTCTACGTAATACTCAAAATTAATCGATTACGTATAGGGAACGCTACACATAGCTAAAAGGCTTTATCAATTAATTACATCCCTGGTAGAAATCGAAACCATTTTATAGCTAATAAATGACCATTTTTACTAGTACTGGCTATAAAATGGAACTTTTATTGGCCAGTTTCTAGCTCCCGATGAAACTCTTTTTCTCCCATTATTTGACCATTTAATCCATGTTTTAATCTTAAAAAAAATGTAGTTAATAAATTCTTTAATAACAAAGCCCATATATATTTTTAAGGGTTCAATTTTTTTTTATCATTAAGTTGTATAATTACCTATAATTTAAAACTATATTATGCAGGTATTTGAGATTATGGCCTTGCAGTCCATTAGATT
>JAYJLV010062491.1:0-17171 GCA_036873485.1 Torymus texanus
AGAGAGAGAGAGAGAGAGAGAGAGAGAGAGAGAGAGAAAGAGAGATAAAGAGAGAGAGAGAGAGAGAGAGAGGAATGTAGCGGAATAGATGTGTTTTGCTAGAGTTGTTGAAGAAGAATCGAGGATGTGTTTTTAACAGGGAAAAATGCGGTCCAAGATTTTCGAATTGATGCTGCAGTTTAGCTCATGGTTGTATCGTATAAAGACGCAGAATGTATTTGTATGTGTGAATAGAGCAATGAGGGGGCCGATGGTGGTATTGGAATTTCGATATGTTTTACATGTAAACGGAGTATAAAATTACATTATGTATGTATTAGAAAAGGTCTAAATCTTCTAGAATATAAATAAATGAAAAAGTAAAATTTATCGGTAACTCTGAGAACCCTGTTTTTCATTGATTGAATTTCCATTCCTTTAATCAATCCCAACCCATTTCCATCTCTCCTTATAAACACACTTACTTTTCCAACGCAACTTCAAACGAAAATCTTCAATAACCTCAAACGACAACGCACCTCGCACACGGATAATAACACACACATACACCAACCAGCTGCAGCGCGCATTCGAATCGCTACCATCCGATCGACCCTGTACTCTCCACACATATACACACTCTTATACTTCCCCTCTCACCGTGTGTGTGTGTGTGTGTGTGTGTGTGTGTGTGTGTGTGTGTGTGTATATATATATATCGGATGTGGTCGGCAACTCGTATACTTGTAGCGCCGGCCGCTCTCTCTCTCTCTCTCTCTCCCCCGCGGAGCAAGCGCGAGCGCACGTTGGTGAATGAACCCTGCTGGCTCGCGGTGAATGGGCGAGCGAGAGTGTGCAGCACAACTCGGCTTGAATGGAAACGCGTGCTGCTGCTGCTGCTGTTGCTGCTCTTGCAGCGAAAAAGCGCAATCCGAAGAGAGAGAGAGAGAGAGAGAGGGAAGAGGGAAACGTGTGTTATATATATGTGTATGTATGTGTATATATGAGAGTATGTGTGTATGTGTATGGGTAAAATACGATGGGTTTATTGAGTCGGGATTAGCAGGTGGGGCATCTCGTGGTATGGATGTTTTTAGAGAGAGAGAAGTGGAACCTGTTTGAAAGCGAGGAGGTTGACATTTTTGCTGGAATGCGCGGAGGTGGATCGTGATCGATTTAATAATGTGCGGTCGTTAATAAAGGCTCACGCGAAGAGTGTAAAAATTGTAAATGGTTTAGAAAATAGTTAAAAATGCATACGGTAATATACGAACTTGACAGCTATTCGATTAAGAAAAGTTTTTAACCGCGTTATCCCATCGGCGAATTTAATTAAAATATCAGATCCGCCCCCTTTTGAAGTATAATATTCCAATATAAAGGAAAATCCCGTCTTGCGTATATTATAAATCGTGCCAACAACAACGACAACAGTAACAACAACATCCTTTCCGAAACCCAAGCCACGCATATATGTGTAACCTTCAAAAGCAACCGGACTCTCTCTCTGTCTTTCGCGGCAATTTCGCGCTTTGCCTCTGATTACACTCATGAATGAGAGACAAAGTATATACCCGCTCACTCTCTCCACTTATGAATGAAACTCCGGCGTGCGCAACAGGTGAAGGGACGCTCTCTCTCTCTCTCTACTATACTATACTACAGCTATATATACCTATACAACCTCGAGGAAGGAAACGCGAGGACAGTGAGCGCGTGTATGTATGTGCACATGTGCAATGGGAGAAAAGAAAGAGAGAGAGAGAGAGAGAGAGAGAGAGAGAGAAGGAGTATAGAGGAAGTTCGCGAATGCGCGCTTACTCTCCCACAACCGCCGGACGGGAAGTCTAATAACGAAGGAACTCCGCATGGGGGGTCGAGAAGTACATATACATATATAGATATATATACACGCACGCGATGAACGTCTTTGAAGACAGTATAGTACTGCTGTTGTTGCCCCCCCGGATGCTGAGGTCGCGTCGCGATGCGTGTATATGTAGAAAAAGAAGTGGACGAGGAGGTATAAAAAAAAGAAGCGTTGATAATTCGAACGACGCGACGTGTCCTGAGCAAATATATAAGTGTGTGTTAAGGTGTCTGTGTGTGTATATATACGTGGGAGAGAAAGAATCTTTTTGGTTCGTTACGGTTTTGGATTAGTTTTGTTTTTTTTTTTTTTGCTCGGATGTACCGGTGTACGGGTCAATAGTCGCGCGTCTACGATGACGTTTAGACTTGGTTCCTTAACTTTTTTTTTGTGTTTTCGTGTATGTAGGTTGTCGGTAAAAGTACAAGGAGTATATATAGGTATACGCAAGCACAACCGTGGTAAGAAAGTTTTTCTGGTCAACGCTGTTTGTTTGAGATTACAACATAAGACGTCGATCGGATGTTAAAAAGTTATATGGACGGTTGTTGCTGTGATTTCAACAGATTTATATTATTGTTCTCATATATCGTTATTATATATTTACGGAATTCGTAAAAAATTGGGTTATACAATTATATATATATAAAGTGAGTTATTTAACGAGATTTATAAAGCTCATTAGCAGAGAGCACATAAACGTTTATTATAGTAAGCTTACTATAACATCGTCACGGTAACGTATATTAGGAAAATTTATTAGACGCAGCGAGTCGCGAGTCGATTGTGTGCGAGTTTTTTCGACCTACAATAATATATACATTAATATACTGCGTATAGTAATACGTAAACAGCCGTTACATTGCATGATCCACATTCTATATATTAGTTTAACAATATATATATATTTAAGGTAAATTTAAACCTGTGATATTTTATATAAAGGGGAGTAGACAACGCGAATACTCGTACCACCCGCAATCAACCAGCTAAAATACGCTGATTGACATCATCCACGTATCACACATATACGCTTCCATCCACATACATATACATATACGACTGCGCTCGCGCGCGTAGGAATCCTGGGGCGCGTCCCTCTTTACCTCCGCTCTCTCTAGCGGTAGGAGCAGGAGCAGGAGTAGCATTAATCGCGACCGCGCACAGAAGAAGAAGAAGAAGAAGAGGAAGCCGAAGAAGAAGAAGAAAGCCACCGCCGCTGGCAAAGAGAGCCGCGCCGCGCTCTCTCGCGCAAGTTGGGCAATGAGGTCCATCGGCACATGGGATCGTTCCCCGATAAAGGCGTCTCCTCTCTCTCTCTCTCTCTCTCTCTCTCTCTCTCTCTCTCTCTTCTCTCTCCTCTTATTCTCCCTTAACATTAGTGTATATGTATATAGGAACGTGGCTATACTCGCGGTGGCCTTGCGTAGTAATAAGGCGGCCCTGCAACGCGAACAATGGACGTGAACGCGCGCGCGTGTCCGGGGAGGAGAAGAAGGAGGGGAGTAAGAGAGAGAGAAAGAGTCAGAGAGAGAAAGAGAGCCACAAGTGCGTGCGGTAACGAGGAGGCAGCCCCATGAGCGCGGCATCTCTCGAAGGACAAGAGGAAGCCAGTATGTGTGTGTGTGTAGCAAGGATGAGCGCGCGCGGCAGGATGGAAGAGAGGAGCAGCAGTTCTCTCTCTCTCTCTTTCTCTCTGCGTATATATACCGCGCTCTTGATATATGGCGCGAGCGAGAGGCCGATAACGAGCTTGAAACGGGCGGGGGGGAGTGAGAGGTTGCCGCCGTTGAGAGAGAGAGAGAGAGAGAGAGAGAGAGAGAGAGAGAGAAGCCTCGCCCATATAGTGTATATAGAAGAGAGAAAGAGAGGAAGAGAGAAGAGTTTTCCTGGGTGGGTTTGCAATGCGGTGAGTATGTACGGTAGCAAGGATATGACGAGTAGTATATATATATATATATATATATATATATATATGGGAGTTGGAGATAGTATAGACGAGATGAGGAGGGGTTGGGTTGTGCGAGGAGATGCAGGAAATCGATGGACGATGGGAGGAGGAAGAAGGTATAGGTTGACAATATTCTGTTTATTGTGCGGTATAGAGTGAGAGAAAGAGATATCTATGGCATAAGTTGGCTGATATAATAATGAGGTACTGCGAAGTGTATTTATTGGGTAGTTTTCGGTTAGAAGTATTTTTCTCATTGAAAACTAAAATAAAAGCCGTGTATATATAGGTTTATATATGAAAATATTTTAGCGATTCACGGTTTTACCAGTGCACTGGCAAAAATTACTATGTAGAATAGGAAAAATTACTATGTAGCATGAGAAAAATTTTGGTTTCTTGTATATATAGTCGGATTACCAGAGAACATAGTATAATTTTTTTTATTTTTTTTTCTGTTAGTGTATACGCATAAGACTTATAATTGGGCTGAAAGCATTTTCCATAGCAATTGACATGCACCTATCGTAGTTTTTTTTTTTTTCTTTTAAAAGAATCATTCCACATCATCGGGACCATCAAAACACCTCATACAACAAACTACCGACACAGTAGTATACTTACAACCACTCCTCTTTTATCTTTCTCGTCCCTCCGATAATCTTCTCTACCGTGAAAACTACATTTGTTCCCATGCACATACATACGCACGTGTTTGTTTCAAAGTGAAAGCTCTCTCGCCCTCGTCAGAAAACAATCTCACCTGGTACCTCCCAACCGCATACATATATATACTCATGCCAAAAGAGGCGCGAAAAAACGAGCTTATAATTTCGGCCTATCTCACATTATATAACCCCCTTTCCATCTATATACCTATACCTCCCTTCACCTTATACACGCAGCAATACGCGCACGGCATAAATCAAAGCCTTAATATATGTATACCTCGCTCTCTCTCTCTCTCTCTCTCTCTTTCTCTCTCGCGCGCGAAAAGACGCTTTTTATCTTTAACTTCTCTCTACTCTCTCTCTCTCTCGCTTACGCGTATATATAAGACAATGCGTGCGGCATTTACATACGCGAGTACGTTCTCTCTCTCGCTCTTTTGCCGGGGGCTACTCGTTGCGCGACTAAGGGGGTACCCACATATACACATACACACACACGTACATACACACATATACATACCATATACGCGTATTTATATATGTATAGGCCGAGGCCGAAGCGAGAGCGGGCGCGCGCATGCGGTCGGCAATTACCGTGCCTCGCCCGCGGCAGCTCATGCGCACGGTGGGTCTGCTGCTGCTGCTGTTGCTGCTGCTGTTGCTGCTGCTGCTTAGGCAGCCTCGCTCTCTTTCCTCCTCCTCCTCCTTCTTCTTCTTCTTCTTCTTCTTCTTCTTCTGCGCGTGTGCGCGCTTGGCGATGTGCTTTTTTCTTACGGTGTGGCAGCTGCTGCTGCTGCTGCTGCTGCAACCCAAGTTGCCTTATACACACGTATATATGTGTGTATAGATATATATATATATATATATATATACATATACGCGGCTTTTTCAAATCCCGACTTTGGCGCGGAAAAAATGTCGAGAGCGCGCTCGCACGCGCGGCTGCTTTGATGTTTGGCCGAACGCATATTATATATGTGTATACGTATATATATATATACCTATATACGTGGTATATTGTTTGGATTTACCTCTCTCTCTCTCTCTCTTGCTCTTTGTATGTATAGGTATAAGGTATGTACTTTTCCGGATTCTTCCGATTTGTCGCTTATCGGAGGCTCGGGCTGTACATATATACGTATGGGGTAAGAGAGAAAGATTTCACACGTATAATTGGGCAAAGAGCAGCAGCTGCTGCTGTTGTATAGTTGTCGTCGTTTATTACGCGGTATTCGCGAGGTGTCGGCGGTATGCATGATACGCTCTTGAAATTTCACCTGGAGAATGCCGCATATACAGCTTTGATTTCAGCGACTTTTATGTATATATATATATACACACATACACCTCACTGTTGTCTCGATGCTTAAATACAGTACATAGATTATATGCACGGGGAGCCGTGCATATATAGGTATAACTTATATATATACGTGTGTATAGCGTCGATATAACTGCAAAGTAAAAAAATAAAAAATAAAAGAAACAGACACCGTGGCGCATCAAGCGCACGATCGACTCTTTCTCTCTCTCTCTCTCTCCGTATATATACAAAAACCCGCATACACACATACACACACAGATACAGAGGTTGACGTAGAAGAATTTAGGAGCGACGTGGTAGTGCACGCGGCACAGTCTCTTTGAAGTCGAAAAACAATGGCATTGTGTCTCTCTTCTCTCTGCTTCTCTTCTGCTCTCTCTTTCTAGCCTCGCCTCTCTTTCGTTCGATCGTCCAGTTTAGGGAAAGCTCGAGTGGATATAAAAGGGGGTGAACGCTGATGTATTTATGAGCCCTTTATTAAAGTCGCCCGCGCGCGAGCGTACGGGAGAGAAAGAACGAAGAGTCGTCGTCGTCGTCGTCGGCGGCGGCGGCGGCAACAGTAGCGTAACGCGCACAACCGCAACCGAGAGTCTGTGCTTTAATGGAGCTGTTGCATGGTGCTACTGTCGTAAGGTAGTAGTAGTAGTAGTAGCAGTGTAGTCCGTTTCGCGTATGTACGGTATATAGAGGTACGTATATACATAGTAGTAGTAGTAGTAGTAGTCGGGAACGAGAGAAGTCAAGATATATGTATAGGTACCTACCGTGATACACTAGACTGCTGTTGCTGCTGCTGCTGCTGAACGCGTAGTATAGTAGGTATATAGGCCTGTCAAGGGGGAGAAGAACGAGGTGGTCGCTCGTCGGTTGTCGTTGTCGTTGTTTTTTGGGAAGGGGAGGGATGAAGGTAATTTACTGCCCTTGCGTATATAACGCTTTTGTGAATAGTCGAGTGATGGGTTGGGATGTTTCGATACGTGTGTTTGTGTATGTGTAAGTGATGATGATGTTGAAAAATTATTGTGGTAATCGATTTGGTTGATATTATAAGCGATGAAAATTTTGGTATAGTTGATAGGATGTGGTTTGGTTTCTGTGGATCGTTAACTTGATATTATTGGGTTGTAGAGGATAATTGGGCAAAACGGGTATGTTAAAGAAAAGTTAATAAAATATCGGTAAAATAAGCGAAATTGCAATAAATTGAAACATATTTTACTTTTGTGTCTAAAAAAAATAACAATCATATGAGGAATTCTGCTGTTTATCCACACTTGAAGGGTTAAAATATTTAAAAAAACATGTTCAAGTATACCTTTGTAATAAATTTTTCTCATTATATGTGTTATGAAATAGACAAAAAAAAAATTTCAACGATTGAAAATGGTTTCATGACACTGTTTTAACCATTTATCCATTTTTCTTATGGAAATTTAACACTGAACAAATAGACGAAAAATAACCACTAATGATTAACTAGTATTAAGCTCTTACAGGTGTCAACAAATTTTCCACAAGAAAGAAATCCGTAGAAAAAAATATATTTTAAGCTATAACTAAACAAAATTTTATTATTTTTATCAAAATATGAATTTAACCAATACAATTATCGTAATAATAGATATAACATGTCCACTTTCTTACTTTGTTAATATGTCAGTCAAGGTTGTGCAAAATATATTATAACGTTTAAAATACTTAATAGTTTTTTTTACACTATTATAAATTTTAGTCACATTATCTTATGAAGCATCCAATCAATCGATTGGTTAGAGGAATTAAAAATAGGTTCACTTTCTTACTCTAGCTAAATCGTAGAGAACCTTCCAAAATCTTTTATCGTCTATTTTAGCGATGTTACGTTTAAGATTAAAGCAACACTTACCCTAGTATCAGAATATTTGTTCCAAACATTTTTTAGGAAGGATAATAAATAATGTAAAATTTTTACTTCAGCTTGCAGGTTTACGAAGTCGAAGGATTTCAATGGAATCAGTTTTTAATCGGTATTTCATATGATTTTCGGCTAAAGAATTACACCTGTCTATTCATTTGAATGAATAATTTGATACATATATAATTATTCATACCTATATTATAATAAAAATGTTTTTCATTCAGTCAAAAATACATAATGCCTACTCTTTGAAAAGCTGACTATGAAAATTATTTTAATTAGTATTCAAATAATTCGTATCCCATTTATAATTGAAAACTCGCTGCCTTTTCCACAACTACCCAAAACTCTCAATCCCTCAAACCATTAACTCCCACCAACTCCCACCCCCATCATTCGACCGATCAACAACTCACACAATACCCATCCTCCTTTCCCTCTTTCTCTTCCTCCTCTTCACGTTTGCACAAACGCACCCGAAAACCTTTCGACATCGCTGTATACGATCCCTCAACCCTTTCCAAAAAAAAACACACACATACGCATCCATCCTTGATTCTGGATTCCCGGGGGCCACCAAATCGGTATAAGGGCCTATACTATATATATATACCCAATTTACATTTTTCCTCGTCCCTTGTATGCGCGACCTGACGGGTCGGCGATCGATTCCAACGAAACCCGCGGAACATTCTCATGCGGGCGGGGCAAAAAAACGTTGGCTATACTTTTCGTCTGGAACGAGAGGAGTGAGCGATGTCGATGCTTTTGTTTGTCCCTTCTGTCGCGTCAATTCTCTAACGCTGCAAAGACCCACGGAATTTCGAGGTCACGTTTATATATATATATATGTGTGTGTGTGTAGACGATGAATTCGTGTACGTTACCCAGACGATTTTAGGGTGGAGCAACGACGATGGATTTAGGGCGGAAGATCGGTCAAAGAGTGAAAGTGATGACTCGAGCAGGCTACTACAAAACCTTTTTCGTTATATTCAAATCCAATTATTTCGTGTGTGTATATATAGTAGCCGCGGTGGTGGTGATGCTAGGCATTGTATTCAAAGTAAGCTGCGAACCGATGGCGGGACAACGTTAAGATAATGTCCGGTAATAGTTTGAAACTTTTATAAGAACCATACGTGTGCGTGTGCAGTATATTAAAAATTTGTAATTCAATGTATCGCTAAAATGCTATACCATAGGGAAACTACTGCAATTAATCTATCGAGTGTAACCAACTGCGTGGTTAATTCTCTCTCTCCGTTCGAAACTGCCCATTACCATAAGAGCTAGCAATTACCATTCTAACACCTATACCAGCCTAATTCCCGTGCAATTAGTATTTCAATCGGTGCTGCTGCTGCTACTGCTTCACTACTGACGGTATAAACACGTTGCAATTACAATAGCAGTACCGATATCAACAAATCTCTTCTCGATATTATATCCAATAAAGTCATTAAGCTTGCTATTATATTGTATATAGTAAAATTCGCGTCGTAAAACCTATATACAGACGACTTTATATGATACATATATAATAGATATTTATTTGCAAACTATATAAACGCATATTATATACCTATATTTATATTCGCAACGAACATTAACAACATTCTTCCGGGCGTGAACCACACGATAGGCGCTACCGGTTTTCATCGCCTTTTATAACAAACAAGAAAGAAAGAAACGAGGAATTAGCTCGATTAATCGCGCGCCTTCGCATGAATTATAAGAACCACGATGGGCGCGTGCGAACAGGGAGAAATGCACGAGAGCGATCAGTTACATGTGACTATATATATACTCAGCTTCCGCAGGCTATACTTGAGCTACCGATAGCTAGGTCATCACGTGGTTATACCTTATCGTAGGATGTGAAGCTGTAATTTAGATAGAAGGTGAGGTATATTGTGAAGTATTTTATAGTATATGAAAAAAATACTTATAAAATAACTGGACTGTCGGATCGACGACGACTTAAACGTCTTGGGCATTAAAATTGCAGCAGATATGCGATTATTTTACTTATATACTTGGATTGGTGGTATTGCGGTTTTGTGTGATATTACAATATACCTACTTCGATCAGGTTCTCTAGTAACGAGTCAAATTTATTTAACTATGTGAAAATAATACCGGCACAGGTGCTACAGTAGCGTGAAACGTTTATCGACAAGTATATACATATGGGCAAATCCACGATAGTTTTAACCTTTGTGTGACGATTTTTCAAATCATGTATTCGATTCCGCTAATGGTTGAAACATTTACAAGTTAGACTAAAAAAATCTCAGTGTAGAAAATGGTAAATTTTTAAGTGTAAGTATAATCTTACACGTTATCTCGTTACGCCCCAGCGTCACACACTCATATCAATATACCAGGGTTTAATTTTTCTAGTTTCTATTAAAGATTTTGAAACCAGGCATCATAGTTTATCTATTTCGCACGGCGAGCAAATATCAGCAATAAGTTAATTTAAAAACACAAAGTTATTATCGATTTATCCATATACGCGTAGCGTATAGTAATAGTAGTAGTAGTAATAGTAGCAGTAGCATGTTCATATTGATCGTCGTAATTAAAGAGCCGCGCACGAGCATCGTTTATTATACACGCGCGCCATCGCTGCCGCCGCTTTAATTAGACGTCATCAATTCACACGCGCGCGCGTGTTTGAGTCTAAGTGTTATGTGTGCACACACACGCCCTCCGAGTCTGGCATTTTCACGTTGTGGTTTTTTGAGCAATGCGGGGGCATTACTTTACGCATGGATTACTTTTCTTTTCTTTTTCTTTTTTGGAAGTGCCGACTTGATTTGAAGTATGTATGTGTGTGTGTGTATGCATGTGATCGATGGATAGTATGTACTCAACGATCGGGTATGTTAACGCGAGTGCGAGCTCCAAGTGTGAGATTAGTTATCGGGCTTTCGTGTTATATTGTTTTTGCAAAAAAGTCGTATATAGTGGTAGATTTATCTGTATGCTATGTATAATGTGTGTGATTTGGTTCAATGTGTGCGAGTGACGTATATAGGTTTGATTAGATTTTTCTATTTAGAATATATATATATATATATACACACACACACACACACACACACACACACACACACACACACACACACGCGCGCTCGTTTGATAATTTGTATGTTGGTTTTTCTCTTTAGTAAATAAATCTCTATATACTGTACGAAATGTATAAGGAAAAATTGCTATATTTTTATGTGATGTGGCCAAAACGAATATTTTTTCTCTATACTTTTCTATATCATAAAATTGATTAATACGTATGATTTTTTAAATATATTCGACATTTGTTTGGCTAAAAGACACCCTTTCTATACTGATTAACTTTTTGTAATTAAAGTACACAGATGAGTTTTCGACTGCCATGAATATCGCAATACTTTTTATTTTCTATACATAACACTGTCTTCTTATAAAAGACATAACAAAACTTTGAATATTAACCTTTATACAGAACTTGCTTCTAAATTATCGTAGCTCGCATAATATTTTATTTTCTACATAACATTACACAAAACCATCTCACCTCACACCCTAAATTATACTCAGTACCAAATAAAATTTGTAGTATACTCTTTTTCTCTTTCAACATAACTCTTTCAATCTCTCTCTCAACAAACCGCTTACATATACATTCGTTCACTTGTTCATTGGCTTGCTCGTGCACGCTTGGGAGAGAGAGAGAGAGAGAGAGAGAGAGAGAAACGTGGAAAAAAGAGCCGCTGACTCTCGTCTGGGGTCAGACGAGAGGTCCGAGGGATCGCGCGCAAGTCAGAGGTCGTGGGTCGAGCGCGAGCTTACGTACGTATAGCCCTGATCTTCGACCTACTGCTACTATACTCCTTCCTCTCACGCGCGCGCGAGTCAGAGTGAGAGTAGCAGTGTCGAGTCTCGATCGTGTGCTGAGTGCGCACAGTGGACGTCGTCGTCGTCGTCGTCGTCATGGTTTTCGAATAAATTTATTTTACATTTGTTGGTATAGAGTTTGATTATTGTGGTAGTTCAGGTTTGGTGTAAATTAGTGCAGGGATCTTTAACGCACGTAAGTATTACTCGATTGCTGGAAGGTATGTTTTTGTTCGTATATATATGTTTTTTTTTAATATTATGAAATTTTTATTATTTATTATGTGTAATTGTAAATATTCGAAAGATTTCTAACTATTTGTATACTATAAATTATAAATATACTTTATAACAAATATTTTATTTTATTCTGAGGTGATGATAACTGTAAATATAACTGAAAACTTACATTTTTTAACATGAATTGCAATTTGACTCTGCAACTGCTTTATTTTACATAAGATTGGAAAAAAGCGAATTATAAATTCAACGATCTCACCGTTTGAAAGTAAAATCTTCCAACCCGGTAAAAAAAAAAACTAAAAAGTCAATTAAACGTCGAACGAAGCCCCCACCAACACAACATTTAAAATTATAACTATATACTCGTGCCGCGCCAACTCAAAACACTCAAATCAGACTACAGTCGCCACGCGGCGAACTCACGTATAGTCGAATGAAGACATCTGCGCACTTTTCTCTTATTATATACGCGAATATATATAGATATATACATATATATATGGTCAACGTCAATAAAATCTCACGATGCCCCGTAATCCCAGGCTATATTCAGCGGCTCCCGCGCGTCTTGCCTCTAAAATAAAGTGTTTATTGAATCCGATATTCTCTTCTCTCTCTCTCTTTCTCTCTGGGTTGCGGTTCGATCGGCTCGCGATGTCGACGGCTAATTACGAGCAATCAGCAAGCGACCTTTATGCAAATCGCATTGTGCGTAGTGAAAGCGATCGCCGATAGACCGGTTTTATCGGCTGATGATAAAAGTCGTCGTTGTGGGAAAGGAGAAGAAGGAGAATTGTCGTGAACAACCGCACCAAAAGCTTTTTCTATCGTGCTGAAGATTTTGCGTACGCCCAGGTATGTATATAGTGAGAAGTTGATGTCGAGGTGAACAATCGGTGGTCCGTGAAGATGATTGAGGTTTTGTATGAGAATGTTGACTTGTGGTATAAGGAATTGGCAGAATTGTGTAATAGAAAATGATTATTTATTAGTCATTTTATTTATAGGCTTAGTATTACATTTTAAAAGGTCAAAAGATAATAAGGGGTAACTTGAAGTAATTCTGCCAACTTAAGTGGGATATTTTCCATTTCGTTTGGTAAATGTGTTAGGAAAAATTATAAGATGGGTTTCAAAGTGTATATCAAATATAATATCAACTAAAGAAAAGTAAGTAGGACCCAGATAAGATATTGGCTGTGCAGAATAAAATATGCACTTTGACCAAATAAGAATGCCTTATTTGACTTTAAATTTTCAATGTGGTAAATTATACGTTACTTAAATGCATGAGATTGTAAGAGATGATCAACAGAGACCAACCCTTGATTCTTGCAATCCCTCTCCTCCATGTATCTATATCATTTTCGTGAAATGATCCAGTTACACAGTGTCAGCAAAATATGAACAGTAACGGATGAAAGCAAAGAAAACACGTCTCCTGTGGTGTGTTATCATCTGCTAGAGCTTTTTGTCCTATAGAGAGAAAGATAAAGAGTTAACATAGTACATTATATTCGGGACTAAAGAAGCGCATACCTTATTAGAAAAATTTAAAAATTTAGACGGCAAGAACATTTATTATAAAAGAAATACATATTGAGTAAGTATAAAAAAGGTAAAAAGTACGGTTCAAAAGATGACATATTTATTTTATACAAGGTTTAGATTACAGATTTTTTGATTGAACAATTTTTTTGATTGTCTTAGCTAATCAACTTTTATCTTACATTTTTAGTTTTTTGGTTATCCTTTTATATTTCACTTTATCTTTATCTATCCGTATCTGAAGTGCAATAAAATGAATTACTTTCTTGACATAAATTTCCATTGTTTAAGAAGTAGGCGCAAAAAAGTTAAAGCATGCAAAACAGCTTTTTTGGCCTACCGGTTTGAAAACAATTACATTAGTCTCGATTAGTAGGTGAAAAACGTAAAAATCGTGCTTGCATTACAAAAAAAAATTAGGACAACTTCTCAAGATCTTATATATATATATATATATATGCTCCCTATATTATTTAGTTGTTATTTTTGGTACCCACCTGCCATTTAATGTCAAAAGTATTTCAAATATCTCGCGAAAAAATCTATACTCTTGCAAAGAGAACTATACAAGTCGTGTAGCTGACTTTACAATACGACGTCTATTCGTCATCGCTATACTTAGTTATCTCTTTTTCCGGCCGCGCCGCATAAACTTCGGGCGCAACAATCGCTAGTCATATATACAGTTGCTGCGTTAGTGCAGCGGTGCAGAAGTGCAGCCGCTAAGCGTAGTGTGACGTGCAAAAAGATTCTGTCCAGACTATAAGTACTTGAGAGCTGGGCATCGTGCACTTCAGGTTCCTGACTCCGATCAACATGCCAGCATTGTACTCAAAGTTCTCCAGCCGTGATACATCCCCTGCAACGAGTACGAACGAAAGCGAAGAGGAGTATGACTGCGGCAGAGAAGCCAGTGAGAGTGCCAAGTAGTCGTCTAACAAAGCTGTGAGTCCCCTACTTTTCTTTCCCGTCGTGCTCCGTAGTGTGTGAATCTCCGCGACATATTTGCGACTGGCGTTTTATCGCGGGGCTTGGCACCACAGTTGATATAAGAGTATCCTCGTGCTTGTGCTAGTCGGTGATTTAGAGGTTATGGTACAACTGGCCGGTATTATTGTGTAAATGGTTATGGTTAAGTATTTTTTGTTATTTTAATAAAGTTCAGTGCATTTTATATTAGAGTTACTTTATACTTATCAATACTCCGGTACGAGCTACTTGACGAATTCATTTTCCCTGCGCAGTATCAATCATACTGCTAGATTATGAGTTAGAATTTCCATGTTAAAAAATTTTTCAGGGTTTCATTGAAATTTTGACTCAAAACTTAGTAGAACGATAAATGATTACACTATGCAGTGCAAGTAAATTTGGATAAGTCGTTAGTAGTGATAATTATTAACTTATAACAAATTGCTGCTATCCGGTTGGTAATGGTCGGTATTCTATACCCTTTTACCGTCACTTTTATAGTCCGTGCCTTTTTACAGTCCTTAACCAAAAAGATTAGTTAATTTATAACTAAGGAATCAGGGTCATAAGGAACTATCGAAATTAAAATGATGATAAGATAAGGTCGATAAGATTTTCAATGAGAATTCCAATGCTGATCTTCAATTTGAACTTGAAAGTGTCCTTCAAGATCATTTAAAGAACAATTAAAATTTTTTTAAATAAGATCCTATATTCTCTACCCTAGATTCTTAAAGAGTGGGAAAGTTTAGTAGCTCGCCCTTAATTACGGAATCAACTAATAATCAAAAATGTCGACTTGTAAGGTCGATACGAAAAATGATGTAAAATTACAATGACTTTACTTTGATACCACTTTGACCTTAAGGGCAAGGTCAAGGAAAAATCATATCCCAACGTAAATTTTTCCATTCTTTCAGAATTTGGAGTCGAAAATAGATATTTCTATCTAGGAAAAAGGATACGTCGAAGGTTAATTTTAAGGTCACTATTGGAATCTTCATCTAAATTATGGGGGAAAAGTACTTTTTGATGACCCTGCAGGGTAACACAGTAGATTATTTATAGCTTAGACGAAAGAGCTTGATAATTTTCTACCAGGGATCATATTTCGTTAATTCAACGCTTTGCTCGTGAAGGTAATCTCAACAATTTTCGTACCTTCTATATTAAGATTTATTTAATTAATTTATTTACTTTCTTTGCATCAATCTTAGATAAATCCAGGTAACATGTTTTAAGACTTTTGATATTAAAATCTGTTGTTTTTGAGGAAAAATTTTTGTGTCTGTGTGTGTTTGAGCGTGTGCGCGTCTGTGTGTATACCAACGATAACTTTTGAACCTATTAGAATTAAATTAATTATTTAACCTGCCGGCTATATTAAACGCGCTTCGCGCGTACTATTTGTTTATTTATTAATTTTTTGAGGTTATGATCATGATCATACACGTTAGTTTCAATTTAAAAGTTCGTTTCAATGAGTTCAAATTATATGATAAATATAATAATGAAATTTTTTTATACTATTTTAATTATTCAGTTTTAAATACTCAACTCAAGAATTCAATCTTGAAAATTCAAACACATTCGATTTTGGCGCCTATTTAATATAAACTAATCAAATGAGTCAATAACAACCAATCAAAACAGTCTTATTGTGATGACAGATTTCATCCATCACTTTTTTAAGAGTAGATTACATTAATATTTAATCATTAATTAAACTATTCTGTTTGTTGGAGAATATTTTGAAGCACATAGCCTATTTTCTTATTTTATCGATGTTTTTTCTTTTATAACCAAAAAACGTTTTTGATTTTTTTTTATTTTTTAATATATTACAGCCAGTCTTACGTAATATAATAAATTTTTATTGAAACACCTTTAAATTACCTATATTTTCTTTTCTTTAAATTTAAAATATCTTGAGTCTGTCATTTGTTATTAATGAAAAAATGGTTTATAATTTTTTAATTATAATCTCGAAGAGTTTATTTATCCACCCAATTTTTTTTTCCAATTATCACTTTACTATACACTTATCAAATACAACAGTGTTAAAATTTCACAACATTATCTTGATTTTTCTACAAAAAAAAATAATTTTTGAAAATGGATACGTTTTATTCGTCTACGATAACAGGAATAAAAATCGAAGAATCGTTTTGAAATTTGACAAAGAGATAGCTTTTTCACATCTAAAAATTGAGGTTGTTTCTGAAAAAAACCTTACTGTAATGATCAAAAATATTGGAGGTTAAAAATTTCTTTAATTGCATTTTCTAAAAGAATGTTTGGTTTATCAACGCGAAATTTTTTCCATTTAGTATTATACTTTTTTAGTACAACGTTGTGTTAAAATTTCAAGAGATTGTCTTGATTTGTTTCCGAGAAAAAAATTATTTTTGAGAACAAGTACGTTGTTGCCAATACATTGTCAATTAGCTTCCTTAAACTAATGTATTACTTTATTTAATTTTCAAGACAATAATTCTGTGGCTTCCCGGAATAACCGAATAAGTCCACTTTTTTTTTAAATCGAGATAACCCCGGTTTTTGTATCTTCAAATAGGCCTTTTTCATTTACCACTTTCAGTAGGAGCAAAAATATTGCGGTAAAGCTACAATTCACCCGAAACGTAACCAGATAAATTCACTTTTCAAATTTTCTGCCCGGAAAACCGGATAAGTCCATCATTTTTTTCATTTATCGTAGTTATAATTTATTTTATCTATTTAAATTGAATACGGATATGATAACTAATATATATTTATCTGTTTATTTAAAAAATTCCTATACACTTTCAAATTATAAACATTTTAAAATT
>JAYJLV010062502.1:0-17165 GCA_036873485.1 Torymus texanus
ACACTTGTTAGAAATAGCATGAGTTGACGCTCGCGCGCCGCACTGGGACATTTGACATGAAACGCCTCATATATATCCTCTTCGTACTTCCTCTCTCTCTCTCTCTCTCTCTCTCACTTCTGCAGGCCATTCGCCTCGCGTAACCTCGATTTTCATTGTAAATTTTTCTCCCTCCAGTAGAGAGCGGGTTTATATTGCGATGTTCTGGACAGCGGCGCGTATATGTATATATACAGGAGGTTTTTAGTCGCGTACGCACGTGTGTGATAAATTAAGCGGATGTGTACAGAATAATGGTTATACGAGGGATGGACTTTATTATTCTCTGAGATAAGAGGCGAAAAAGAGTCGCGGGGAGGAGAAGACTGGGTTATACCGAGTTAAGCAGATAGTTTGCTGATTTTCAGAGCGTGTGAGCTCGGTTTGTCGTTTTTTTTTGTCGTTAAATGCGACAGTGAATTATATACTGAATTAGGTTTATTATTGTTAAGTTTCTTTCGATTAATGGTTTTAATTAAAGATTTTTTAAAATCATTCGCTACCTACTGTTGTCTTTATTTCAACATCATATGCACGAAATCTAATTACCGAAATTGCAAAATGTCTCATTACAAAATTTGAATTTCTCACGTACCCTAAAATTAAATTATAATCTTTAAATATACTCAACCATTAAAAGAAAAGAAAAACTTTACCACACGAATATATCTCTCACACACACACACAAAACAGTCTAATTAGTCGTCCATACATAACCCACCCGTAATTTAGCCGTCCCGCCGAAATCATCAACGTATTCACCGCAACGATTACCAGGGGACGGTCGTATAGTACGAAGAGGAAGGGAACGGGGAGAAGGTAGAGGAGGGGGTGGTGCAAGATAATCCGTCTGACCCAGATTTATGCAAATTCGCGAGTTAGGCGTGTACATATATATACTTGCATGGACTTTATGGCGGCGGTTGGTGGCAGCATCGCGCGACAGCCCGTGATACTTCAAAAAGGGAAAAGGAGCTTAATCCTCCGGGCGCGCGCGTCTCTCTCTCTCTCATAAGCCGCGCGGGAATCCACATCAAGAATTCAACAAACATGCGAGTCGTGTCTTTTCGGATGGGGAGAGAGAGAGAAAACCTTAGGAGAGTAGCGGTAAACGTGTTTTCATAAAGCGAGCGCGTGGCGCGTTGCGAAATACGAATGGAATGTCAAGTTTTTCTTGAAATGGGGATAGAAAAAAGAAACAAACGTGGAATGGTGGAGGGACAGTGGTTTGTATTCTGTGAACAAATTTAGTAGGTGAATGATGATCAGAGTAAAGTTGTAATTAACATATTTTAATTTGAAAGGTACATTTTAATCTTTAAAAATAATAAAATTCACTTAAAAAACCTCAACGGTAGCTATTTACATAATCAACCAAAATACTTATATCACCAGATAATTAAAAAATTACCATAACAAATTCTACAAACCAAACTGTGCAACAACGTGTTTCACATTTTCGGCTCCCACTACACTACTACACTACATCCCGCAAAAATGAGCGGTGAGTTCCGTATCAAGCGGGAGGCCCCGAGAAGGGCTTTCTACTTTTACTAAATTTTATGATAAAATTTTTATAAAAAACATGTCTGTTTATTTTTTTCTCGTTTTGGATCGTGCTACTACTTATTATATTTCACACTCCTGGTGATATATATATATATATATATATATATATACTTTAGTCGTTATTATTTATATATTTTTACCAGCAACCCATTATTATTTTTATACTGACATGTAAAAGTGCGTGCTATTTTCTAACTGTTTTTCTTAATAATTTTGTCGACGACCTTATGGTTTCTAGGAAGCTATTAAAAGTTTAAGACTTGAAGAATATTACTGTCAAGCTACCTTATTCCCACGCTTCCCTGTATACCACCACTAGTACCACCACATAGCACTAAAAATCTCAATCCAAAGCTCTTAAAAAAAGAAAAGTTGATGCAGCAGTAAACTTCACCCACGCAGCCAATAGCCAATTTTAACGGTATTCGAAAAAAAAACTGGCATGTACCGTTCCATCGCCATAATTCTCTCTTCTCCCCAGCTCAGCTTCAATAAATAAACCCGAATGTACGCGATAACGGAGGGTAAAAGCCACCTACCCGAAGACGCGTTCACGAGATATACCCTGAGAGAAGAAGAGATTCGCGAATTTAGTGAGGTCGTGTGTAACGTGCCACATATATATATATATATATATATATATATATGTACGCTCGCGGCTAGATAACGATAGTGTAGAGCTGTAGCGAAGAGTATAATGTACGTAACATCGGTTGATAATTCGGAAACTCCTTCTGTGTACTGTATGTATGTATGTGGATATGTTTGTAGGGAACGGAGCCTACAGCGAAACGGCTGAATCGTGCACGATTCGCTCATTCGCAAACAATGAAGACGAAGCTTCTGGACGCTAGTGATTTAGGACTATCGTTGTAGCGCACGTCTTGTGTTATTGCTGCGCATTGCGCGAGCGTACGAAGGAAAAGGGAAGTTTCGTGGTTGTGGGGTGGTATAAGAATGAGCTTTACGAGAGAGCTGGTACGACTGTTTTTAAGGCCAATGGGGTTGGTTGGTTGGTTGGAATGGGTTGGATGTGATTGATTTTTTGGTATTCTAGGCTTGTATTCACTCGAAATTTAAGTGAATGTAAACCAATTGGATAAGTGAATGTGTATACGTTAAATAAATGCATTGTTGTGTAGATTTTCAAATAAGGCGATGAATATTTACAGTATTTAACGTGCATATGATTGATTTTTATACGGAAAAAGTAAATAACTAATTATTTTGTTCCAACAGTTTAGATGAAAGTTGAGTATGCAAGGTTTATTTTACAATTAACAATGTCTGTAAAAATTATTAATTAATGAAAAGTAGAATTTTTCGTTTGTTACAGTGAGGTCGACAGACCAGTTTAATATATTGGAAAAGCTTTACAACAAATAATATTTCTACTTTTTCATTTAAAAAAAAACTCTTTGAACGAATACTACTTTTAGCAACGTCCATTTTTTTCATTGGGCTTTTAACTTTTTAAACGCCGTCAAAACTCTATTGTATGTGTACTGTTGTTTCCGCTACAAACAAAAGCATTTTTTACTTATTTTATAATGCAATTTCCGCATTTCTCCAAATCATTTGATTTTGAATTTAATGCAAAATTGTTAAAGTAACTATAAAAATATAATTTTGAGAATTTATGTACAATCGTAAATAAAAGGGAAAAACGTATTAATTAACACGGGAACAAAAGCGATTATATTTCTATTAAAAATCTATTTGTTATAAAGAGAATGCAATATAACGCAAATTCAAAGCATCATTAGATCCTAACTCGTCCTCACAGTTAAGTGATATTTTCCGAGAATAGACCCGAATTAACATTTTAATGTGTTTAAATTTGACGATATAATTACCTAAACGGAATGGAGCAAAATATAGAACCGTGAACAAGTCAAACGCAAGGAAAATAGAATTATTAAAAAGCAAACGCGATTCTAGTTTCTCATAATACTTTTAAAATTATTCATCGAGAGAATAAGCCATAGATAAAATATTATATATCTACTGGATAAATAAGGCAATTTTCATTTATTTACATTCGAGAGAAGTCTAAGGTTCGGCGTAACGAAGTAGCAAAGCACCGCTGTCGTGTAATACATATGTAACAGATGGTTTTGCATTCTGTTAGATATTCATCGTGCCGTTAACTATAGGAATACTACGATTCACATTGTGCCTCTAATAAAGGATGTACGTATCGTACGACAAACAAATTATAATTTACTTTAAAAGTCTATATAGTAATATTTATAGTTCCACGAAAATTTCCCTTCAATTATATAATCTATAATTAAGCAAATATATAAACCTCTATCAGACGCAAGCCAAGATTTTTTCTTATATCAAACAATCCCTCGGAAACAAATAAATTCGGCAATTCCACTCGTTCCAATTACAAAATAAATCACCGCGTCACCCGCACACTCACGCGCGGTATAGAGAGAGAGAGAAGGCCGGCCCCAATTCCATTCCGAAATCACAAACAGCGTTTTGTTCTATTTCGGGGCGTCTCCTCTTACTCGTCGTCGTATCGTCCGATCGACAGCCCTCCTGATTCTACCCGCGCGTTCGCTTAAAAGACTACGAAAGTAGAAGAGGAGGGGGGGGGGAGGTCGGATAAAAAGTGTGCAAGAGAAGACAAAGCTCAACGAGAGAGAAAGAGAGAGTAGAGAAAAAGACGAAGAACAAAGCGAAATCTTCGTATCGCGAGAGTATGCGCTTGCGCGTTGGGATGAACTTTCGAGATGAGAGAGCAAGTAAGACAAAGCGTGCACGAGAGTAAGAAGAAGAATGAACAAGCGTGCGAGAGAGAAAGAGAGAGAGAGAGAGAGAATATAAGAAGAGAGAGAGAGAGAGAGGGTGAAAGCGCTGATATGCATTCAAATGCTGGCGCTCGTCCAGTTCAGATAAAACTTAATATTTTTGCTTAACGAGGCTTGTTTTATAGCCACGCCGGCCCAGTTCTCCTAATTGGCCTCGAGGAGGGGGTGAAATTCGTCGCGAGTGTTCTCCTTCTACTCCTTCTCGGTTCTTCTTTGCTCGGCTAATTCTCGGCCAATTCAGCCTATAACACACGTGCGCGTGGGAATTTTAACGCCAGGCTGGGACGGACAAGTACTTGGTGATTATACAAGAGTGTGAGTATATATGACAATGATGACGATGTATATATACGGTGTGTTCTCTATGCCAAAAAGAGGGTGTGAAGTTTTGTAGAGGGTCTCGTTCTCAATTTGTTGCCTCTGTCTTGATAACAGAGAGAGAGACAGAGAAAGGCCTTGATCTCACTCGTCGTTATTAATTCCGGCAAAAGAGAGAAAGAGAGAGAGATGCCCTCTCCACAGGGGAATTTCATTTACAGCGGAATCGCTGAGCTAGAAGAATAGAAATTATTCGGGTTATGATGGGAGGAGGGAACGATGGGGGGGAATTATCGGGGAACTATTGGATTTGATTAAATTCTTTCGGGACGATGAAGACGGCGCGTTGATATGAATTTGCCTTATTGATTGTCGGGATTGAAAGTTCCCCGCCGGTCGTAATACGGAACTTTATTCCTAGTGTTTGCTATACATATCTATAGGTATATGAAAATGTTGCGTGAAACTATTATCATCGTTAGAATAACTTATTCGAAGCAATCGATGAGAATGGATTTTGTTGCTTTTGTTAGTTCAACTTTATTTTTTAAAATAGTCGCTTGATAAAAATAAAGCAGCGTACCATTGCCGATCAAATAATTAATGAGATGTTCGTTAAAAAGGTCATTCAGTCTTTTAATTAAGCTTTTTTTCTGTGATTGAAAGTATATACCATTCAACAGAAAACATTAGATAAATGAATTGAAAATAATTCAAAGGTTTTTCTTTGATTAATATAAAGACTTTCTTGAATAATCATTTACCTAACGATATTTAAATGAATGAAGAGGAGGAGGCTACGTTCACGATGTTGAAAATTTTCGCAGTCATTGTTTCAACGCTGCTCACTTTTTAATCGTTCGCTATTTCAAGCGAACCAATCGGATAATGTAGTCATTCTTTAAATCTTCATCAATTATATGGTCTTTCACTCCTTCCGAGAAAATTGGATCCTCAATATCCCTTTCACAGCTGAACTACAAAATCAATACGTGGAAGTACGAAGGAAGACATCGTTCGGCTCCCTCTCAATTGCTTTATATATATATATAGTGAAATTTATATTTTACGTTAGTAGATTTTCCACCACAACGTATTTATGTATTACCCATGTTTTTAAAAACATTAATATAATAAAACAAGGTTGTCAATCACTTAAACATTCACTTGCAAACGCCAGCATAATTTCTAAAATAAGCCATTTATACTCGTCGTATAATCCAACGCAACAAATCCACTCTTAATCTCTCGATACCACCAGCTTCGAAAATCAGCTAACTTTTATCCCTAAGCATAATGCGTAAACCGTAGTAAAATCGATTTCGAATCCACATGAATTATCCATACACGTACCGGCAATAACTATCCTCCATCTCGCAACATTCAAAATCAAAGCACAAAGGCGAATCGCTCTCTTACCCTCGCAACCTTCTTTTTCTTCTTCCTTCTCTCTTTCCTTCTTCACTTCGCGCGCGCATAGCCCATAAAAATGCGCCAGAATCAATCGGGGAGTAGGTTCTGCTACTACTGCTGCATCTTCGCTCGCGCCTCGGGCATATAACCCTGGCTCTCTCTCTCTCACTCTTACTATATATATATATACCTCCTGTAAAACATGCAGGTCATGTAATACGCAGCTCGTACGAGTTATTTCCCCTGTGAGATCGCGCGCGAGATGACTTCCTTTTTTGCCAGAGTGAGAGAGAGAGAGAGCAAGAGGCGCGTCTGTTCTGATCTTCTTAGGCGCCAGCGAATTCTCTCCCTTCTGACACTATATATACATGTTTTCGTAGTACAGTATATATATATATATATGTGTGTGTGTGAGTGTGTGTGTATATATATGTATATGAGGGGTGAGGGCGTAGAGGAGGACGAAGAAAATGGGGCAATGCTGTCATTGGGCCAACACTGAGATTGCCGAAAGTGAATGACGGTTATTTACTGCCCTGCGAAATTTACATTTTATGCCGGCAGTTACGTACGAGTAGTGCGCGCGCGCGCAGGCCTGGACGTCGATAAGGGGTTGTTAAATTTTCCGTAGGAAAATATCACATGCGTGCTTGAGCGGTCGTTGTATTAAATCGCGTTATTTGCACGAAATAATTCTTAAATTTTTGTTTTGGAAGAGTATATATAATACGACATATTTAGAAACTCAGCAAGTTTGCGCTAAATGATGTACAAAGTTCAGGAAAGCTCTGGCATTCCTATATATAATAAATACAATAATATTTTCACTCCTTCTATTTCTATTTCATCAAATAGAACGAAATTCGCCCACACACTCTTTTTTATAGATAAATTTAAAGTGTATAATAGCGCGTGTGTTATGTTAGAGGATGTAGAAGAATTATTTTTCATATTTTCAAAATCAACACGACACGTGTTCTTGTATCTGGCTTTATTTATTTTAAATTAGCATGATCTACATTAAGAATGAAAATAAAATCAATTATAACATACTGCTGAAAAGAGCTTTTACAAAAATTTCAATAAAGTACAGTATGCGATCACACACTGCCACACGCGTATTGCGCGATCTCGGAAAATTTGGAAAAATCTCCGCTTCGTTCCTTGAAAGTGCACGAAAAGGTAAAATTTCCATAGACATAAATATTTCAGTAAGGTGAGCGCGTACGTTGCACCGCAGCCCTAACCCGTTTTATACTTTTGTTCATATTTTTTCATTTTCGAAGTCTCACTATACGGTTCTCTCTCTCTCTTTCTCTCTCGCCCACGCTTGCAAGGTATTAAATATAACATACCGCGTGGAAGACACTGCGGCGTAACCCTTTAGTACCAGCATCTCATGTATGTCTGACGTAACCTCAGCACAATCTCTCCTAAAAAAAGAAAGAATCAGAGAGAGAGAGAGAGAGAGAGAGAGAGAGAGGCACGTTTGAAAATTTAATAAAACGAAAAATCCTAAAAATTTTACGTCCACTTTATCTTTCTCACTGTCCTCAACTCTTTTCAATCTCGCACCCTCGATGCCGAGTTGTATATGTTTTTAGCTACACCACACGTATATGTGTATAGTGCCTGCACATACACGTCATGTCTCGAGTACTCGCGTGTTCAAAGAGACGGCGAGGGTGGCAAGAGAGAGGAGGAGAGTGAAGGAGAAAAAAAAAACGCGTATGCGTGCCTTTATTGGCGGCAATGGTACGGTGGTATATGAAGAAAAAGAGGTCGTGTGGCGGCGATTTTTAGGGTGTTCACCTTCTTCCTCTCTCCTTCCGTTAAGATAAAGTGCTTATTTTTCTTCTGGAAGGACATGGAGAAGAAAAAAACGTCAGCTCGCGCGTTGATGTATTATATATATATATATATATATAAGCGCATGTGTGCCACTGCGTGTTTTTGTTTGTTTATCTGTGAATATGGGCGGAGACTAAACAGTTCGGTGTGCAGTGTACCAATGCATGGATTAGTTTTGTGTGTGTTTGGATTATGAGGGAGGACTGCAGAGAGGCTATTTTTTACGGCTAATGGATTTTTGTAGACACTTGATGATTGAGTTATTGTGCGGAACAATGGTCATGGGGAGCTTGTAGTTATGATGTTTGATTTGTGAGAACGTGTGTGATGCGATGAAAATGAATTTCGAAGTTTGAATGGGAGAGACGCGTAGATTAGTTTATTCCTTTGGGAAAATTGAGACAATAGTGGTAAGTCATTGTGTGATAAAGATGATACTTTTACTTATTATGATGATTATGTATAATATTTATAACTCATAAATTTAAATTTTCAAATCGGTTCTCTGAATGTACGTCATATTACTAAAATTTCCTTTTATAAGTTTTGAAAATTATTATTTATACTTTCTGAATAATTCAGACTCGAAAAGAAAAATTGCATAGTCAGATTTTCATGAATCTTTACGTTCTACGTAAGGTTTTTCAATTATCTAATAAATAATGTTAATCATTTTGTTTGCATTGATTTTGCTCGCAAAATAATATAAACTAACATTGAATCATCCTTTTAGAATTTTTTCTTCTCAATGCATAACAGAGTAAAAGCGAGTAAAAGTTTGAAAACTTTGATGCAATCCACTTTATAATTTGTTATGTCTTGGAAGAAAAAAGTGAGAAGAAGATGACTTAAAGTAAATTTAATAAGAAATATGCAGTACTATATCATGGGCAAAATCTATAACATAAAATTTTTATATTTGGAAGATATCTCAAAATCTAAGATATCAGAAATTTCAAAATCATGACGCGACGAAGCGATTTTAACCCCGAATTCTTATTCAGAAGGTCAAACTCCATATAAATATGACGATGCAGTTTCTGTGTTTATGAGGCAAAAGTAAATATAGTGATATGATTGTCTACTCTCTTCAACTATTGAACTTTCATCTTTTTGTGTGACTGTGTAATTAATGATTCGAATTTTACGATAGGATAACAATATATTCACTTCAACTTTCTTTTACAACAATCATACAAAATCCAAGAAAGAACCACCACCCACTCTCCTCACCAAACAACACTATACGTGTTATATCTCTAAAAACATACCCCACACTCCAATCCACACATCCAAGAAACAATACCTCACCCTTCTAGACTCTGTATTCATCTCACTCTCAACTCTTAAATTCTCCAGCTCTTGCTTTTAATCCTACCGAAAAAATTTAAAAAAATTCACTCCCTCTTTCCACTCACTCCACTCTGGAAACGTAATAAGCTTCCATCTCCGATATTCACTCACTCCTACCCAACGCCCTCATCGAGACCCGTCGCGCTCAATCACAGCTCGTTCTCTTCAATCACCGATGAAAAATCGCCGAGGTTGAACGAACGCGTGAGCTCGTCGCTCAAAAAAAAAAAAGAAAAAAAGAAGAGAGGAAACCCATCCAAGCGCCTGGTGATAATAGGGTTGCGTGTGTGGACGCTCATGACACTTTGCAGTGTGCGAGCGCGTGGTGTTCTTTCATTTTTCACGAGTAGTAAGGAACGAAGGGTGGTTCACCTTACGTCTTTTGAACAGAGAAGCTTACGTGTGTGTGTATGTTCTTTTTTAACGTTGATGAAAGGCGCTTGGATGAGATTCAAGGGTATGGTGTTGTGTGTTTTTTCTGTATTATATGGGTGTAAAAAAGGTGTTGGAGTGCACGTAAGCTTTGGTATTCATGGATTCGGTAGATTGTGCGTGTGTAAAGATTATACGTGTAAAATAGCCGGATGTATATAGATAAGGATTAATTTTGGAAAAGAATATCAAGTTGTAGAATTTTTGAAGGATGGAGTATATATACCCTGTTAAAACTGACATGCTTGTGATGCTTTGATCTTTTTGTAATGGTATGTTTTGTTGCATGAAAGAGTTACATGTTGTTATATACATTTTTAATGCGTTTGAGTGGTATAAACCGAATTATAATTTGGCAAGAGATTAAAACGAATACAGGAAAATGACGTGTTTTTATCATATTGCAGTTCATTAAATTCTAATTTAGTTTCACGGCTACCCTGTTTTCACACTTACATTCATGTATTACAGTTTTGTTTGAATATTTTCCATGAATATCATGCAATAATAGGATAATACGCTAAACTGAGCAATATCACGTTCCAATAAAAATCTAACATCAATTACAGTCGTAGAATGTGTTCGTACAGTGTCTTTTCATGCCACTACATTGTTACATATATTAACAAAGGGAATGCCTGATGATCGCACAGTATAATCAAGTTAGTCGTACTAGCAGAACACCAAAAAAGGGAACCGCAAGATCAAACGTTAATTTCCTCAAAACTGGTATGACTTTTCGATTCGACCGGAATACTCATTCCTCTCAATGAGATTAAAACGCTTCTTACTACGGATGACCTGAATTTTGTTTTTCTGGAAACCGACGAGTATATATTGTTCATTATTATTTTAATGTATTTTTCTCCGAATGATTTATATCGGGCGTTCGAACGCAAATAGAATCGTACATAAAAAAGTTAATATAATTTTGTACACAACGTAACTAAAACAAGTCGAAGTATTAATCTCACACGAAGAGTAACGAAGTTAACCTTATTTAAAAAACAAAACTGTAGTAAATATATTATATACGATACGCACAGCTTAATGGTTAATAAAAGCAGCAGCAACAACAACGAGTAAATGAAAAATATACTCTCGCGATAAAGGTATAAAATATAAATAACCAACATTTTAACACATTTTCCTTTCATATATTCTTAAAAAATCGATTTCATTATTCAATATAATCACGCATACCCAACGTCTGCATCAAGTCAAACACAATTTTCATGTAAGCTCACTTACCCTCGGATTACCTCCAATTATTCCCCCGTCTTACATCATCATAACACAGTTATATACTCCCTTCTACTTGACTCCTTAACCCAAGACTCCACAGACGTTCCAAGTTAATCAAACAACATCTTTCCTAGGTCCACCTTCTCAAACATCGTCCCTCTCTCACTATCCCTTCCTAAACCTCTCACATGACCCATAAAATCCTCAACGCGGGCGTTGGCTAAACAAGACACCGCAGTGTATATGTATATATGCGTAAACCAAGAATGTCCGGGTGATAGTGTCCGGGTTAAATCACGACGCGCTACGGGGGTATAAAAAATGAGACTCCGTATAAACCTACGGTCGGAGAGCGGCAATTCCGCGTCGTCGTCCATCTTCCTTGTGATGTGTGTGTATATATACATACGTGTGTGTGTGTGTGTGTGTATATATATATATATATATATATATAAAGAGAAAGAGCGCGAGTCACGTGTAATAAAAGCGGCAACTCCCGGTGGTGGTCAGTCTACGCTTGAAATGCGGTCCACGCGCGGTGCAAGCTTTGCCTCAGCATGCGATGAATTCGTTTTACCGTAGAAGGTAAAGGGGTTGGAGGCGAGTTTTCGCAAGTATATAGGTTGGTGAGAAGTTTCGTCGAGGGTAAAGGCGAGAGAGGCGTTAATCTCTGAGGAAATTTTGAGCTGAACGCGCGGGGGAGTAGTTTGCCAGTAGGGGAGATATTTTTGTTGGTTTATGCTAAAGGTGTGCACCTCTCTCTCTCTCTCTCCCTCTCTTGGATTGGCTACGGAAATTGTTCGAGTTAGAGTTTCTCCGTAACGGGGTGAAGAAGTGTTTACTAGAGAGAGAGTTGAATTTTGACTTTTGATTCAATTGAGCAAATTAATTATTGTTCGTCCATTAGTGCGAATGTATCATAGTCCCCTGATGGAATTTCTAATTTAACAGAAACAATTTTTCCATACTTTTTCAATATTTTCAATTGGCAGGAGAAAATTTACGCGATCTATTTTCTTATCCACTTCCCTTACTCGTGTGTATCGCGGAGCAAATGTTTTCACTGGTATAGGGAGATGCGTATATATATATATATATATATATATATATACTGAGTGCTATACTTCGATGTTTTTATTTGCAGTGTCTCCGTATGTGCATTGTATGCGAGAAACTGAAGAGGCGAACGTAACCGTCGAGTTTACATAACGTTTGTAAGCAAATCATAGAAAAATGCCGGTTACATCTTGAGTGTTACAATGCAAATTTGCCCTCAGTAAGTGGAGCAGTCGATAAAGTATATGTACACGTAGCTCCTCAAGCAGTGGAACATACCGTTTGTTTATTTTCATCAAAATTAAGTTTACTAGAAATTAATTGTATGCATATTTTATTATTATTATTTGTAAAATATTACCCCTTACAAATAAAATTCACAGAATATAATGAACTATAAATAGATATACTTAATTAATCAAAGATAACAACCTAAATTCTCTCTATAAATAATCAACTCTACCGAAAATCTCGTCAGTTACATGCATATAAACATGTATACCACATACAAAACTATTGCTGGATCACACAACAACCCCCAAAACCTACGAAACCCTTCCCATCAGCCTCCTTATATCCTTGTCACGTATAATTTACCTCTTTCTCTTCAACCGCAAGCCCGTAAAACTACACTCGAGCGTATCAACCGCACGTACGCGCACGTGAGTGCAGCTAAAAAGTCAGACGAACCGAGTAACCGCAACTCCCGAATCCCCTGAAAAATCAAACTCATCCTCGCGTTCTCATTCTCTCTACCTCTAAACTTTTCGGTACACGCATACCTATGTACCTATGTATACGTATCTCGCTGCGAATATAAAGCACATAGCTTTCTCTCTCTCTCTTGTGTTATAAACTCTACGCTGCTCGAAACTCCTATACATTTGTAACCGAATCCCACCGTTCCATTTCTCAAGAGGTATGTAGAAGGGAACAACGTTGTGGTGTTTCGCTATAGCATATAGTGAGAGCTGATAAATCGGTACGACTATACTTGACGGGGTTATCTGTGGGCGCCAGATGTGCGATTTCGACGTGTTATATATACGAATGCGCGATGTTTGACGAACGTTTTTTGCGACGATTGTAATGTGTATATGGGGAATGGGGAAATAGTGGTATGTGTCTGCGAAGGGGGTATAAAAGATGGCGGTGAATGTGGGATATTTTTGATTTTTCGGATATAATACTTGGGATCTCATAATGCAAAATGAATAGTATGAAATTGATCTTTATTATCGCAATGTTTTGATTCGTTTTCTTTTCTTTTCTTTTTTTCAAATTCCTTGCATGTTATTCATCTAGTGTTTTGTAGTTTTGAAAGTAACTCAATAACTTAATATTGTTTCAGTTGATTTAAATTCAATTGTAGTCGAGTTTATATTTCGTAGCTGAAAAGATTTTCCCTCTATTGTTTACAGATTAAATAGATTATCTAAACTCTCCTTGACCTACATTATTTTTTCAAAATTCCTCGAATGATTAATACCTGAAATTATGGCACAGTATATTTTATACTGCAAAACATGCGTGTAAAGTAAAGTTTAGTGGCTTTTCTGAAAAAAAATTCAACAGAGTATAAAAAAAAATACGCTTTCGTATTTTTGTAGCAAAAAAGGGATTTCTAAAAGCGTTGAATAAAAAGAATATACTAGGAGTATAAAGCGAATGAAGACCTAAAGTACCTAACTCGGTGAAAATTAATATTTCCATTGTTCTGATAATTCAAACTCACTTACTTATATCCATAGTATAAACCCACACATATATATTTGCTGGTAACCCGAATAAAATTTCCTACGCTTACCCTTACAATAGAGTCTGCCAGAAAAATATTACAACATAATAACCAAGATAAAACTGCGCGTTTCATTAAGAGCCGTATTATCACCGATGGCTTCTCTCTTTCTCTCTCCTTGCGAACGAAAAACGCAAGATGAAACGATAACTCGCACGTGCAAAAAAAGCATACGCTTGGAATCATCGAGCGTTTCACGCGTTCTTTCAATTTTGCTCCCCGCGCAAAATTAGCATTCTCGCGTGCCCTAATAAGACCGAAAAGGGGGACGGCATACGCGTGTGCGCTTTTAATTCGCGCGCTCCAGACTACTTTTCGCTACCGTCCTCTTTTCTCTCTCTCTCTCTTTATTTTTTATCGCGCTCTGATGATCTTAACGCGATCATTGCTTGTGCCAGAGAGGAAAGGAGGAAGGGGATAGTGAGAAGGTTATTGAAAAAAAGTAGGAGAGACGCGGCCTTCGCGTCGTGCGTTTGGTGCACTGATATTACACCGGGAGGTTTAGTACGGATAGTAAAAGCGGAAGGTTATACTACGCGAGAGAGAGAGGAGATTTTTGTACGCGAGCGCGCGAACGCCTGCGCCTCTGGGAAATTTAATTAGCGGCTCGCGCGTATAGGAGATTGTTTCTCCTTAACGCGAGATCGTCGGCTTGGCACGAGCGAAAAAGTAAGGCTTCTGTATGTATGTATGTATGTGTGTGTTTATATAGGTATATTAGTTTGTGGAATAGTTTTATTAAAGTTTTAGGTGCGTTGAATACTAATTTCTAATTTTGATGACTATTGGCGTGGTAGAAAGAGGCGTTTTTGCTTGCTGTTTCCTTTTGCTGTTAATGCGTACAACGGTACGTGGGTTCCAGCAGTAAATGCTTTTCGTATATAGTTTGGGTGATTAAAAGTTATTTTAATCTTTCGATGTCATTTATTTTATATTATATTATTAAATACTATACATTATTTAGATAATCTAAAATCAGTGTTTTCGTCAATAAGTTAATTTTCATGTCACGCATAATAGCACCGAATAATAATTTAAATACGTTTATCAATTATGCTTTCATGAAAATTATTTACGTAAATTATTTACGTTGGAACAGTTTATTGTTAATATTTTAAGTGCATGACAAAATTTTGTAAATAATTAATTTTATTTTTTCAACTTAATCAAAAAAAATATTGTGCTCTCATTTGAAAATGCAACGTCAACAATATTTATAATATAATTCTATGTGTACAATGATTATGTTATCCAATAATTATATGCATAAACCGAAGTATGTCATTTTATACATGAATGGCGTATTTCGTATAGCTGACATTAACACTTGAACGTGAGTTTCTGATTTCATCAAATATTGATGTTTATATGAAAAGGGCGTAAAGTAAAATCAAGCGTCACGTTGAAATTAGATACTTCCTTAATCTCTATAGATACTATATCTTTTAATTATATTTGTTGACATTCTTAATTGATAATGTAATATTTCCACCTCCACATAATATACTTACAATTTTCACCATTTCCCTTTTGTTACTACAAAAAAATCTTCAAATTACATTCTCAGTACATCAAACAACCTCTCAGTACAAAGCAACAACCGTATACACACAAAAAACAGTATATTTTCCCAAAAACAACGTAACCAACTACCGCTACAGTAAACGTCAAACAGCAACGAGTATCGTACGTACTATATACGTTAGCGCATCTCGTTAAAAAATCTACAACTGTACCTCACGTGCAAGCTCCGATCTCTAACGTTATACACGCACGTGTATGTTGTCGCATCTCTGTAACGTGTCATACGCACCGCTAGACGCGAGACTATCGCCGTACATATTTTCTCGCTCTCTCTCTCTCTCTCTCTCTCTCGCACATTCGCATACATATACACACATTCGATAAGCGCGTGCACGTATACACGTCGCGAGTATTTCGTCTCCGTGCAACGATAATCTCACGTGACACAAAGCGAACGTACGCCAGTAGTATGCTATATTGACATGCTACGTATATATATATATAGATATATACATACAGTGTGTCAGCACTTTCCGTCTCCTCGTCGTTCCTCGATAGCCTACTACTGTATATATCCGCGTGTACGCGTGCGAAAGAGACGTGATGTATTGTACACGAGCTCGTGCGAAATATGTACATATGTCTATGTATGTATACCTATATGTATACGTACGAGGATTTGACGCGTGCGTGCGCCAGAGAACCGATTCAATTACAAGTTCGGATAGTTGCGTGCTACGTACACGCTTGGTGGTACGAACACGTTAGGGTATAATAGCTTGGTCTTTTTTTTTATTATTTTTTTTTGTTACGGCGATATGGTTGTCGGTGGTTGCCATCGTGGAAGGTATAGAGTGAGGGAAGGAGAAAAAAAATTGATTGCGCTGACCCAGAGGTTAGGAGAGAGAGAGAACGTATTATTTTGTGGTGGTGAAGAGGGTTGGAAAGACGGTGCGATGTAACTCTTTGATCGTGAAATTGAAGGTGGCTGGCGGGTTAATTATGAATGATTGATGGGAATTGATATGATGGTGTGATTTTGAATGGAAGGAAGTATTTTTTTTATCGATATTTATGGGAAAGGAAGCTTATAAGGGCTTTATTTCATTGAATAAAATAGATTGACTGTTAAAGAAAATTGTTAAGATAATAAAACGAAAATCGTTTGGGGTATTCGGTTAAGGATTGTTATTTGATAGTGGTGCAGATTAATAACCGTTATCATTTTTATAACCGTTAGTGTACATAGCTACGAAAGTAAGCAAATTGCATTTCACATGAAAGCCTGGTATTAATTATTGAAATCGAGTTATTAATAATGTAGGTAATTTTCGCTCTAAAGAGAATACTTGATAACCGTAGCATGCGTGCAATCCCTTAATCACTAAAGGAGCCTAATAAATTTGTTAGTAAGCCAAATAGTTCGGTATAACAGCGTTATGTAAATAATATCATACGCCTTTACAAATATGTATATCTTTGAATAAGCTTCGTCCGACTAATAACGTTTATTACTATACTGATATACGTACAATTTTGTTATAAATCAAAACTGTTTAAATATCTGTGGTAGCAAGTCAAAAAGGCCAGTTTTTTTTTGGGAAATTGAGAAAACTTGTATTTCAGGCTTAGGAAGAGTTAAGAGGGAAAGCCTGGGTTAAAGTTTAAAAAAATAGAAATTAGTATAATTAGTCAGATATGATTATTTTCTCAAATCTATATAAAAAACAACTTTATACCTC
>JAYJLV010062522.1:0-17160 GCA_036873485.1 Torymus texanus
GTGTTGTCGCGGTTGTTTTGTTTTTGTTGGTTTTTTTTTTTTTTTTTTTTTTTTTTTTTTTTTTTTTTTTTTTTTTTTTTTTTTTTTTTTTTTTTAAGAGAGAGTAGTTGAGTGTGTAAATTTGAGAATGGAAAGAGTCGATGAGTGGAGGGATTGATAGATGGTGATTGAGTAAAAAGTAGATATTATATTTCGTTATGGATAAGTGATGAAATTGTGGTATTATTCGATTATAAAAATATAGAAAAAAAAGGGATATAGGTCAGTAAAATTGGAAAATTGAAACTTTGTAATAGTGACGTAATGTTGTCGTTGTAATTTCATTTATCAACGGGTTCAAGTCAAAGAAAATACGTATACAACCGGTGACTGTAATGAAGTAAAAAAAAATTAAATAAGGGAAAAAATCTTCTTTTTGTGCTCGATATTAAAAGACATTTCCATTCGTTATTCGCGACGAGCAATGCGTTACATAAACCATAAAAACTGAACGGCGAGAAAATTCTCACTTAAAAAGAAACAAAAACCCCGTGGTCTTTTTTATAAAGTCCGATCTTGGAAAGTCTCACGTTTAACGCCCGCTCCTGTCTCTGTTTACCCCTTCGTTAGTGCAAACACCCCGAGCTCGTTGTCGCCTTGTAAACCTTCTTCCTATCCTCCATTGCCACACAGTTGAGCGAACCCTGGAAAAAATTACTTTCAGATTCAACCGGCGTTCTTTCGCGATTCTTCTTAAACATCAAGCATTGAATAACTCGTGAATAATGGAGACATTAAAGTAACGGTTTGCAGAAAAATTATAGAAATACGTTGTCGTAATAATTATACTGACGTCTAGAAAAGGTCTTCGATCGTTATTATACACAGCAGTAATTGTTCGTACTCTACTATAAAGAAATAAGTTTCTTGAAATTTATTCCTATTATTTACACATAAACAGAACTGTTACTCAAACAACTACAACGTTTCCTTTCTTTTCTACCCACGCATCCACAAATTCCCACTGAAAAGCACAGTAACACCCACCCAAGAATACCAACCTCACACCCGCGTCGACAATCATCCACGCCAACTCTTGCACCATCTTCCATCCCCAAAGATATCCGGCCTCGTCGACGTCGTCGTCGCGACACTCGGACAAAGTCGGCGAAACGCGGATAAACACGTCTGCTCTTCTACACTCGTACCCTACAACACTACATATATCTATACACATCCTCGAAAACTTACGCAGCCGAGGGTCAAGTGTCTCACGTACTTTCTCTCTCTCTCTCTCTCTCTCTCTCTCTCTCGTTCTCTCTCACGCTGTACAACGCGCCGACGAGGAAACTTGGCAGCCACGCGGGCGTTCGCTCAAATCCCGGATTAAAGCTCCCGAGAAGCGCGCACCGGAAGGGCTTTGCGCACGAGTTCGTTGCACCAACTTCGAGCGTTGTTGCGCCCTCGCGCCTTCTCCTTTTGCCCGCGTAATTAGCCTTCCTCGTATAGCGCACATTGGATCGGTGAGGGGAAGAAGAAAGTGCATTGATGGCTGGTGGTAGGGTGTTGGAAAATTTTAATAGAGTTCGAGCGTTTTTGCGAGATTTAGTGTGGCAGGGTGTATGAAATTGCGGTGGTTGGTCTTCGTCATGTGAGGTGCTGTAGTTCCAAGAGTTGAGTGAAACTAATTAGAAAATATACATAGTATAGCGGGGTGCCGTTGTACTTGATTAAATGTTGGTTAGAAGGTTGGGATGATGTAGTTGTTGTTGGGTGGCTGGTTTTCTCGATAAAATAATAATTCTGTTTAGTTTTATACACGAAAATGTTGAACAAACTGCAAATTTCGATTAGTATATTTAGTTTAATTTTGTAATTGAATAGCTCCAAAGTTTTTATCAGTAACTTATCATTCAAACACTTTTATTCATCATTACACATTCGACCCAACGTCCACCACATTATTTATATTTATATTTTTACAATGTTTCACACATTTTCTACCATCATACGAGGCAACTTTCAACACGAACTCACGCGCGTACACATCGCGTACAAAACGTATAACTCATAAATCGCTTAAGTATTGGCAAGGCATGGAGAATTATAGCCTTGCCACGCGTGCTCTTTGAATTTAAGTAGAATAAGGCGAGCGGTATCAGACAAACAAAAATTTACGCGGGGTCAGCGTTGCACTGTTATAGGTAGTATAAGTAACAGCTTGCACGGGCGCTGGGTCAGGTCGCTATTTCCGTACGGCATCGAACGGTAATCTGGACATTATATAGCTATAGAACCTTATATGAGAAAAGCGGAAATTTACTGAATTAAAAATTTCGAACGCTATACCTTTTTTCATTTATTTACGTTTTACTCGATACTCCATGAAAAACTAACAATCAAGGTACCCAACCGATCGCCGGAGCAATTCACTAATTCATCGTTTCACCATACAACGTTGCGACTATCAATACAAACAGACCACGCGTGTACGTACATACACTAATAGCTTCCATGTCCAAACAGGAAGTACGAGGTTTCCTCGGCCGCCTCAAATTAGACCAGAATTCATAAACAAAGTCTCGCGGCATATGTCTACCTCCTTTCCCTCTTCGTTCATATGGTTCATCACAAAAGAACGAGAGAGAGATGGTCGAAACCCAGACGAGAGAGAGAGACTATACACACCGGATCGTTGCGCAACAATGAGACGATGTAAGAGAGCCGGGCGCGCGTAACCTCGGCAACGAGAGCACGCGCGAGCGCAGGAACCCGCCAATATCCAACGCGAGGGTCCGGCAAGGTTAATGCGATTGGATGATTGGCTCGATTGGCAAATGGGAGCCGCCGGCAGTGCTGCGTATATATATACATATACATATATATATAGAGTGCAGTAGAAGCAGTAGCTTGGTTGGGGACAAATGAGGATATGCCTCTATGCCACAGCGGCAGCTGGGAACTCGACTCGCTTCTGCTGTAAATTGATAGCGGGAGAGAGAGAGAGAGAGTAGGAGGTAGAAGCAGAGGATTAACCCTCTCTTCGTGTATGTGTGGGGGGTATGACAGGATCGGCCATTCGGTTATAGCTGGGGGGACGATAGGGGGAGAGCATAATGCCGCGTAATTACCACCGGAAAATTAAGTTTCAGCCGAGAGCGCGGTGATATAGCTTGGTGATTGTGTGTGGGGCTGTGATCGGGAGTTTTTTTTTGTTACGAGAGTAAGGTGTGATGTGTATAGGGGCTATTATGCAGAGGTCACGCGTGTGTGTTGATTATATATATGTGGAAGTGATTTTACCTTCTTTGGAGAAGTTTCAGTTGAATATTCCGGTTTGTTTTTTGATGAACTTGAGTGTAAAGGTGTTAATGGTTAAATAGTGTATAGTATATTCATTCATGTTTTATATAGCAAGTAAGTTAATTTTTGTAGATTGAACAGATTTAGAAGCTTAATAGATACGTTCAGGAGGAACCTTTATTAAAAAATTATTAGAATACGTATTATAATAATTTAAACTTAAACTAATTTAAATAGCTAAAAAAATTTATGTCACCTACACGTATTTTGAAATAAAAGAAATGGTGGCACTATTCGTCGACTCCCCTATGGTGTTTTGCATATGTCCTGCTCTGAATTTACAATATTTTTTCTGTTAAGAGTTTGTCTTGTTACATTTCGTTTGATTTTGTAATAAAAATGCATTGTAAAATTAAATATTCATGTTAACATATAGAGAAAAAATTAAAAATAAGTAACATAATCGTTTAAATAAGTATTAATGGTACGTCAAAAGGAAATAAATGACTGAGTTTCCATTATTCTTCGGAAATATGCAAATGTCGGATAACAGGGAGACATGGAGCTCGTGTTCGAATAATAACGCAATTCATTTTGATCAACTTGATTCAGCTTTACTGAATCTGAATATTCAATTTTGGGATCTGGTCCATTTTTAAAGTGCATCGCACTCATGAATTTTTCACCCAGTTTAATATTGAAATAACAATTGGAATAAATCTCGATGTAATATTCCACAACTAATTTCCCATTTCATTGTTTATTATCTATTTGATTAACATAGAATTCATCTCCAATTACATTTATTGCACATATATTATACATATATCATGGTGCCTGTGAATTGAATATTGATTACTGATATATACGCAATCAGCAGCGAGTACTGCGAACGTATACATGTTCACAAACACGAAGGCGATAGATCACGAATTCTGTGCTTTACGGGATTAATTACGAAATTTAAAGTGTATTGTGCGATGAAAAATTGTCGTGCAGCTGGAAAATATGGTTTTCCATGTCCTTACAAGAGTTGAACAATGTCACGGAATGAATGCGTCAATGTTTATTTGACTTTTTCATGTTGTTCTGCGTACTATAAATATTAACAATGCAATCGAGATTTCGTCTAATATTTTTTTATTTCATCATTTTATAGACAAAGAAATGAGTTATGATTGTTTTTTGAATAAATTTTAATTGGAAGAAGTTTGAAATTTTTAAAGTATTACAAAAACATGATATTCGAGCATTATTTAATCTATAGTAAATCAATAACACTTGCACCTCAGTATGAACTAACCAAATGAACTAAATTTAAAAAAAACTCTTACATTTCACGTCTAAAATATCCTACAACATCCGCAGCTACGCGATTATTTCCCATAAAATCATCTAAGAAATAATAACAAACCAGTGCGTTATCGGACAATAGAAGTGTAACGATCGAACACGAGCTACAGCGTCAAAGGGTGCATTGATCGCAGCGTTATATGTATATATATATATATATATATATATACTGCGTATATACCAGAACCGTTATTAATGGATCTTCTCGCGCGTGAAAATCCGCGGTTGGCGTAATGACGTCTCTCGCGCGTGCGTTCGCGCTTCGTTGAATTTTTATACGCACGAGGCCGCTCAATCGACGTCGCGGTGGCAACGATTTGCGCTATGATTGCCGTAGTTTGCGGTCGAGAGAACATATTTACGTCGTTACATCACAAGTGGTGGTGAGCTGGGGTTATATCGTTGTTTGGGTTCGCGTGGAATTTCTTCTTTTTTTTCTATTGCTTTTTGTTTTTGTTCAGTGGATAGTTTTGATGAGGTATGGGTTTGTTAATTTAAGCGATGGAGAGGTTGTGTTTCGATGAATAGGAGATTGATTGGCCGATTGTTTTGGAAGTGTTTTTTTTTTACAACGATTAACTGAGGTTAATAGCACGGTATCGTTAGATATTTACGAATATATAGTTATTTTTCTCCATAAATATATGCATTCGTAAAAGTAGCGGATTTTTAGACCTAATTATATTTTGATTTAAAAATTGTTTAAAAAACTTGGAAAACCATAGTAGAAATATTCTAACACTTACGTAAAGTTAAACTCAATCGGACGAATTCTACCTAAAACCCCTATAATCCTCCATTACCTACCATTTCACCTTTCAAACCTTCCCAATTTTTCTCCACAGACACTCCACATCTCCATTTCCCATAAATCCAGGGCACTAGCAGCCGACGTGCGGGCGAAATATCTTGTTACACGGTGAGCTCGCGACAAGCCCAAAAGGACGTCGCTACTCGTGAGGGTGGCTGATTCACGACGACGATAGCGCGTATTTCCAAGTGGGCGAGTTCTCGCCAGGTGAGACACCGCGATGGTCGCGCGTGGGTTCAAGAGGAGATGCTATGGGCGTTGCTGTATACGAATGATACTGGGTGGAATCGCAAAATTCAGGTTCTTCGTGGATTTTTAGTCTTATTGGGCTTGAATCGTGGGAATACAGTTTTTTTTTTTTTTCGTAGCGTGGTTCTGTCAATTATTTTGATATTGATAGCATCGTTTTACGGATAAATTAATAGAGGTTTGTATACTTGTGGAGGTTCTGGTGGAGTAATGAGCGGAAATCTATATAGCTTATATTTTGTTATCGTGTTTTTGATTTTTAGTTTTGGGATACTTTTTTGAAATAATGTAGAGGTTTAAAATTGCCTGAGTTTTTATGTGGGATAAGGAAAACTAGTTTTCATTAAAAAGGTAATTGAAACTGCGGAAATCCTCTTTAGAACCACTTTGTTGAAGTGATTAACAAGGACTTTTTTTACGCCAGAGAATCTAAAATATAAAGTAAACATTGATCCTCTTATTCTTTTTAATTAACTGTACAAGTGAACAATCATTTCGTCAAATTATTCATCGCCTCTGCAAATTCAAAGTGTTAATTTGACTCGCTTTATGATTTACATTGTACACTCTTTGTCTGTCTGCCTTTTAAAGCAGAGCACATATACCTTTAATATTAGAAAAGGAATATCCCCTTTAACTCGTATACTTTATCTTTTTCTCTAAATTCCTTTTTTCTTTTTTTATTTTATAGATATACGTTATACGATCCCATTTTTCTTTAAATGTACAACGTTACCCTTACACGTTAAAATCCCCTTTTTTTTCTTATACAAAACTACAACACCATTACAAAACTATATACATATCAGCCACGTATTTCTCAAAATCTTTAAAATCAATCAACCATTCGTACGAGAAAAAAACTTAATTTAATTAACAAAAGCACTGCTGTGATAGTAACGCGTGCACACCTCGTAAACCTCACCATATACCTACCAGCAGCATTTTCGTTTCATCACGCTCGCAAGCGCGGACGGCAACTCATTAAGCTCGTTCTCAATTCAGGCCCGTATCTCTCTGGCAAAAGGACGAACGTTTCGTCCTCTCTCTCTCCCTCTTTCTCTCTCTCCTGTCCCTACTACTCGCGCGCAAATTGTCCAGCTTAACGCCGAGACATACGACGAGAGAGCAAGAGAGAGAGAGAGAATATTTTTCCGGACGTGCACTGGGACGCGGATCCTGCCATGAGTGAGACACGACGACGACGGTGGATAAGCGACTCTACGCTAGCGCTTTTGTATGCAGAGCAAACAGAGAGAGAGAGAGAGAGAGAGAGAGAGAGAGAGAGAGAGAAAGAGAGAGAGAGAGAGAGAGAAAGAGAGAGAGAGTGAGGGCCGTTTCGCAGACACGTCTTGCACGTGCACGACGAAGAGGAGGAAGAGTAGGAGGCTTTTAAAAGGCCGGCCGATTCAAATTAGCGCCCGCTCGCGAGAGCGCGCGCACACGCGTAAATAAACGAAAACCTCTCGGATGACGACGACGAGTCGCGAGCGTTATACGCGCGAGACTGGTTATGTAAAATTTAGAGCGCATATACGCGTGGCGTGGCCTGTCGTAAGAGAGATAAAAAGAGAGGTTTGAATTTTATACCCGAGCAAAATGTAGGGAAAGATGTGAGGTGGAAGTTTTGGAAATTTTTTGTATGAGAGGAATATTGTTCTTGTACGAATAGCAATTGTTGTCGGAGTTGATTGGGGAAAGAGTTTGATTTGGGCTATATATGCGTTTTGGTTAATTCTTTTATACTATAGGGATAGAAAAAGCAATGTATTTTTGGGCTTGTTTTTTGAAAAGAATTTCGAATGCGATTGGATTGAATGGGAATTGAAAAAATTGAGTTGGGAAATGAAAAAAAGGAACCTGGTAACTTTTTAAAGAGCAAATCTTTGGAATTTTTTGTCCAATGGCCAAAGCGTTGATTTAAAAAAAATACAAAAGAAAAAAGTATTATACATATTTTAACATGTGCCTTTATTGTTCGGCTAGATATTGTGTTGGTCAAAAACGTTAGAAAGAAATTGAATATTGTTTTTGCTAGCGTTATTAATTATTTTGCAAACGTCATCGAAACCAGAACCAATTTAAAATAATTAAAAATAGCTGTGTGTTTGCATGTGAAAGCAATTAACGGAATCATTTTAATTAACTCTTGGATGTCTTTCTTCACTTGCCATTCATTTTTTAAATTTAATTTCAAAATTCGAAATGAAATACCATCACCAATAGCATATAAACTATCTGAATGAAAAAAAGTTAACTTCTCAGTATCGAAAAATAAGCTAGGTACCGACTTTTAACTCCAGCAGAAATTAATTTAAAATTTAAACTTTAAATCGCAGTTATAAACTCCCCCCCTCGCATAGCCTGCACCGAACATTTCGAATTTTGCAACGTTTCAACAGTCTCGCCAATAGTCTCTCGGCTGAAATAAATACGCAGAAATAACCGATTCGAATGCGAGCCATCAAGAGCACGCCAGTAGTGAGAGAGAAAGAGAGAGAGAAAAAAAGAGTATCAGGCACGAGAGGCGAGCTCATAAATCTCAGGCCACTCATGGCTTTTGCTTGCAATCGAAATCGAAGCCTCGAACGAAATTACGCAGAGCCAAAGATAAGCCACATAGCTTTTTTCCAATTAATTCGTTCTACTATACCTTCGATATACTCAAGTGTTATAGACATCTTCTTTCCTCGTCGCGTCAGTTGTTACCTTCGTTGTAGTCTCGCATTTGCTTATAATATTTTGTCCACTCGCTATATATACGTTGGTGGAGAACATTTCTTTGACCGAGGTCGTAAATTTTGTCGTGGAGTCTCTTTCGACCTCTTTTTCCATTGTGTTTATCAGAGGCGTGTGCGCCGCAGTGTCTTATCTTTACTCAATTTTCTGACTGCAAGAACGCAAGGCTCTTACCAACTTTTCGTTTCTCTTTCTCGCTCGCGTCCTTTTCGCCATTCGCGTTATCTACTTATGCAGCACTACGCCTTTGCAGTTTTCTCTCTCTCTCTCTCTCTCTCTCTTTCTCTCTCTCTCTCTTTGCGAGTCGAGAGACAAGTTGAACGCAATTGCATGCACTAATCACCATCAGTCATAAGATTTAAAGCAGCTGTTTATACTCATTCTAATATACTTAGAGTTATTTTTCTTAGAAATATTCGTTGCATATTAAAAATATTCCTTTTTAATTAACATACTTGCAATTTCACGTTACTTTGCTTAAATAAAAATAGCTTTGATAACCAAACAGAATCAACAACTTATCGACTTTTCCCATTTTTCGATACCCCAACTAATACTACTACTATTTTAAATTAAAAAAGTATCTAAATATATACGATAGAACGACAGTAGCGGTTATACTCTTACCGACGTTCCACAAATCATTGCTCATTCCATCTCTCATTCCCTCCGGCGCGCGTCCTGTGTTATAATACTTACCGTCATTTTCTTGTTTCATGCTTACGTGATTTCGTCGTCGCATTATTATATGCCTCCGTCGAGTTATTCCTTCTCCATCTCGCTCTTCTCTATCTACTTTCTGTCCCCTTCCCGCAAAACCACCGGAGCTGTTTACCCTCGTGCGTCGCAGTCTCGTGATCTATCTGCTGCCGACTTTCCAATAATGGATATTTTCGGCGACCGCCGCGAAGCGACTTTCATAATTCAACAGCGATTTTCCTCTCTCTCTCTCTCTCTCTCTCTCTCTCTCTCTCTCTCTCTCTCTCTCTCTCTCTCTTTCTCGTTCTCTCCAGATGAAACTTCTCGCAGAAGCAGAGGGAGATAGAGAAAGAGAGAGAGAGAGTGAGAAGGAAATCCATGTTTGTCTTTCCCCCGCGGTTAATGTCCTCACGAGAAATTGAATTTCGAGGGATGAAGAATCTCCAACCTCCCCGACTCCCAAAACAGCGCTGTGGCAAAGGGTTTTGGCGCGGTGAGTAGGTGCGTGGGAAAGTTCTCGCGAGACTGTCGTACAGCGATGGGAAGAGTCAAAAAGAGAAAGAGAGATTTAGGAGTCGATGGCGAAGTGATCGAATGTGGTTTGAATACCGAGGAAAAGTTTGATGCATCCGTGCAAACGCACGAGAGGATTTTAAGATCTTTATTTTAGTGGAAGTCTTTCTGCACAGTCTCTATTCGCAGTGATAGTTGATTCACTATTGTTTTGTTGAACGCTTGAATTTGAAAACCTCTTTTTCTAAAAGAATAATTTTATGAAAAGGTTTTATTTTTTAAATGTTAATTTATTTTCTCTTTACCTTATATATAAAAGAGTGATTCTCATACTTATTTTATTGTATTTTATATAGAATAATAATTTCTGCCAAATATATACATTGTAATTTATTAATCGCATATTACTCTGAATAAACAGAGGAATAATCAACCAGAATATTAATAATTAAATTCACGAAAATTCGATAATGTACGATGCTTACTATTCTAAACGAGTCTCATCAAAATTCGTAATAATTCTACTCTACAACACACTCCCAGCATATTTACTAAATTGCCAACAATAATCGATACTTTCAACCTGACGTCCACTACAAGCCATTAAACACACACACACACACATACAGTTCCGCATTTGATTAAACTTTAACATCATATTCCCTGACAACAGTTCCCTGCTAAATTACCACCGGCCCCTCGACATCCTCGTGAAACTTCTTCGAAAAAAAAGCATTCCATACGAAACCATACATGCTTCAAACCCCAATCCAGTCGTTATATTCCTTTTCCTCCCGCGATCATCAACTTTCTTTCACACGCTTGCTCTCGCAGTGGCTTCACCCAATAATCATAAAAAACAAAAGCACGCGTGTGCACTGGCAGTTTTATTACATAGCGACGCGAAGGCGCCACGAAAAATCACCAGGTACCACCACCACCAACAACAACATCTCGCTCGCTTGCTTATATATGCATATGCATGGGTCCCTGAGTAAGCCGGTTCTCTCTGCAGGCACGCGACCGACGTCCCCTCCTTCTTCTTCTTCGACGTGGTGCATTATGTACAAACCGCCTCGCCCACGTGTACATGGGTCACACCCTTTCGAGTCGCGTGCGCCTTTTTACGATTCTCTCGAGCTCGCTCGTAAGTATCTTCGTCGCTTGACTTCTCTTCTCCTTCTCCTCCTACTCTCCATCGTTGTATGATTTTTCGCGAGAGTGCAAGCGCTTCCGCAACGTCGTCCTCGTAGTCGTCGTCTTCCTAGTCTCGTCTTCCCTTTGTCTTCGCTTCGACTTTCTTACGATCCTGTGTGGTGTAGTCTTGTATGTATATGTATCTACCTTCGCTCGCGTGTTTCCTTTGTTTTCGCGCCGAATAAGGTGAGCTTGCTTTTCAGGTAACAAAGTTTCTGCGCAGTCTTGGAAGTAGAAATTTTAATAGTGCGGTTGGGAATTGATTGGATGCGGGTTTGTTTTTGAAACTGGAGAAATGAGAGTTAGCTTTTGTTTAATGAAATGTTTTAGGAGAGAACAGAATTTAGATTTTATGAAAATATGAAATACATGGTATATTTCGTAAATATAGTATTATATAGAAACAAGAAATTATTCGTAAAAAAGTGAAATGATAATGTAACATTTTACATATACAAATCGTGTATTTCAAGGTGATTTAGATCATGCGTGTAACGTGCAAGCACCATATTTTACTTTTCATTGAGTTATTATTACAATGCTTATTAAAATGGAATTTATGAGCTAATTTCCATTTAAGTATTCTGTAGACAGCAGACGGACAAATTGGATTTCCATTCTCGAAGGCATTGAATTTCAAGTGTAAAAGTACATGTAAATTCAATTTAAAATCCCGTAGAGATAAGACGAGAGATACTAAAGTGTAAGTCTAACGAAGTATGATAATGTACTGAACTTGAAATATAAACATATTTGCTGGAACTTCGTTACAAATTTTTCTGTTTTTAATGTACGTGAGACCACATTATGTCGACATCGTTCTGATAAAACTCGGCAAGTTTCGAAACTGAATCGCTAAATATAACACGGGTTAAAAATATAAATATACTCTTATGGTCACTTTCGATAAGTGCACGCATCTGCATTCTGATAATTTGCCGTTATATTCAATAAGAAATAAATTCCCGGCCTGCGATAATGCTTTATCATAATTAATTGCGAATATTTACAGATAGCGCAATGAAATGTATCGAAATGTTATACGATATCTTAGTTTGAATAATTTATGTACTCTGATTTCTGTAAATGAATTGCTACGACATAATTGAATTAACGACATTAATAATTCATAATATTAATCCACTTTTGGTGATTTAAAGATTGATAATTTACTTTTTATATATTGTTTTAAACCTTTATTGTTGTTCAAGTCATTGTTATTTTCTCAACATGCTATGAAAACTTCTTTAATCAATTATTTACACTTTTTTCAAAACGACGCAATGCAGTATCTGCAAAATGCACTTTCGTAATTGTTTTATTCGCTAGACTTCAATACTTTTTCCCGCTCCTATTAAGAGCGTGAAATGCTTGAGAAAGTCTCGAGAATGCGATATCGAAGTGTCACGTACTCGGTAAGACAGAAAAATGTGAAAATTTGAGAAGTAGAGAAGAAGAGAGAGAGAGAGAGAGAAAAAGAGAGAGAGACCACTTGAATACGTATTGATGCTGCGAAATTAACGAAAGCCATTCCACTGGAATATCGAAGCTCAGCAGAAATAAGTCATGACGCCTCTTCACGGTGGAATAAAATTTTCGGTTGCACTTCTCTGAATTATGTAGGACTATTTCCTTTGAATTATCGCCCGAAAATTTTCCGCAGATTTTCGAGTTTAAAAAGTCTTTCGAGCGGAGATTTATATCAACGGGACTGAAAATATTTTTGACCGTTTATATAGAATTTATCTTCTCGAGATAATAAATCTACCTAGATATAATAGATTTTCAATGACTTACCATATTAACGTCAAAACTCTATTATTAATACCACAATAAACATATTTTACTACCAAAAATCTTATAAACATTCAACACCACCAAAAAAGCTCAACGAACCACTCGAAATCAATATCCTGTCTGCGACACATAAAAAAAAAGCCACCCAGCAGCGGTCAACCATGGAAGAGAGAAAGAGAGAGCACGTGTCACGATTTTTTACCGATCAGCCAACTCTCTCTCTCTCTTTCGCCTACACTTATACTACACACGCAAGGTTTGGCACGCCGCCAGACGCGGCACGCGACCTCTCCCGATATCTCGTAGTCTTCGTTTTCGTAAGGAGCTGCGCTACGCCTCTCTTCGACTCTCGCCCCCGCGGCTGTGTATAAAGGAGGATGTGTCGAGTCTCGTTTTTCGATGTAGTATTACTGGTTTTGACAAATTGATGCTTCTCGTGAGGGTGTGGAGTTCGGTACATATATAGTGCTGTCGATTGGTGTTAGGTGTTTTAGAAAATGATATAGGAGAATAGTTTTATTGGTTTGGTTTTTATATATAAAGGTACTTTTATATATACTTGTGTGCGGGTTTGTAGATTTATAAAAAGTTAAACAAATTTTTAAAAACTTTAAGATTCACAGATCTTTTATTTCATTTATATTTATTAAAGATAAGGAAAAATTAAGTTCCTAGATGAAAAATTGAAACTGGAAGCTCCAGGTAACACAATATTTTCAACCATTTGAATTGATACCGTATACCAAACAAACTAAATTTCTAAAAAAAAATATTGCAAGGTAAATAAACGATGGTTGGGTATCTGATTCGAGAGTCGCTCTTTAATTTATACGAGGAAATATCGAAACGAATTTTCTCGCGAATAACGAGCCAAACGAACGAACGAGATCGAGCAACAACAACAACGCAGTAAAAAAATAACGTATCCCTACATTCATTCGCTCTTTTTCTCTCCCTCTCTCTCCCTTCGTCTCTTCATTTCCCACGGCTTGATATCGCATTTCGCTGCACCTATATGTACTCTCTATCCTAACATAGCGCGAGAGCAAACATAGAGGCAGCTTTACAATTCAAATAATTCACTCGGGGGCTGAGCGCGCACACCTCCAGGAAAGCTTACATTCTAATTTTTCGAAAATTCATCTCGCGCGCCCTTTCGGTAAATACAGCCACGTGTGTGTGGGTGTATGTGTGTGTGTGTGGTGCACGCGCGAGGGCCGAAAATCCGACGATTTATATCTTTCGCCTAAGCGAAAATCGCGTCTCGAGCCTTTGGGCCGTTGCCAGTATAGGATGAAAGTAGCGACGAAGAGAGAGAGGGAGAAAGCGTTGATAAATTTATATTCGCTTGGAGGAGCGCCGTCAATCCTGCCTATATATGAAAGAGAGAGAGAGAGAAAGGGAAAGAGGAAACGAAGGGATGAGAGTGAGAGAGAAAGAGAAAGCACATATTTGCTTCGAAACGGGGAAATAGGAAGGTTTCCGATCACTCGTCGTCGTCGACTGCGTATGTTTGGTTTGAGAGAGACGGCGTGGAAGAGCGAGAGACTGAGAATAAGAGTCTGTATGAATTTCCGGTTATAGGAGTTTTTTGCGGCCGGAAAAGTTGCTGTTGTACCAAGTTATTAAAGTGCGATCTTTGAAATGCGATTCGATAGTTCTTCTTTTTTTTTCTTAAGGGTAGTTCTCCTCCTATAGGTTATTTTATATGTTGTACCCGGAATTATATGGAGATAACAGAAGTCGGATGGTTTAGGGATGTAAAGGACGAAACGAACATTTTAATCTTCTTTTCTTGGCCATCCATTTTAATAGGAATTAAGCGAAAAGTTCGTTATAGTCGGAAATGCAAATTGTAAAAGTTGTAGGATGCTTGAAACTTTTTGAGTCTGTATATATATATATATATATATATATATATGTAAAATGTCGGATAAAATGTTTATAATCATATTGAAATTCGTTTGAAGTTTAACTTTAAATCCATTTAACTTTTTTATCTTGAAGTGGCTTTTGATACTTTCGTATCTTGTTTTATACTCTGGAAATTAATTGCGTTTTCAATTAGCGCTTCATTGATTGTCAAATGTAATTGTGATTCATACAATCACTTCGAGCATATATACACAACAGTACAAAGAACATTTTACGCGTATAATTATATCAGTAATTATTTTCAAAAATGCAATAATCTAGTGAAAAATCCTGAATGAAAAAACTTTACTAACGAAATAAATCTGATATATCATATGCAAACATTTCTTTATTAAAAATTTCACTTCTACATTACTACTTTATTTCTAACCTGAAATATCATAATCCCACATGTCACTTTCACACTACAAAATTCTCAGTATCCCCCGACAAAAACCTTCTCTTCACCAACCTCACCTGAGCTTCTCCAACGAAACCACGACCACCAGCAGGCTGCCTGTCTCCCAAATATTCATTATACTTCCCTGCTTGAACCCCTCTGCGCGTGTACATTCGGCTCACGTATACGGCTAGCAACTAACCATTCCCTCCGACGACAAGCATAAGAGGCATCCACCCATCTAGCCACACATACATACATACATACATATATATAGCTTAACCCTATGCGATTGCTCTAACAAGCCGGTCTCTTCCACTTTCAGGACAATGACAAGGTGACGACGTGGTACGGCAGCAAGAGGAAGTCCCTGCGCGACTCGTCGCCGCCGCCACCACTGCCTCCGGCGCACGTACATCAGCAGCAGCACGACTCAGCTGCCGTCCTTGGCGCATCGGTACCTACTGCCTGTGGCAGTATACGTAAGAAAAAGAAAATGGCCAAGGGTTCGGAACGACTGCCCGGTACCAACACCCGGATACGCACTCGTGACGATGGTTGCTGTTCTGTCAACTTCCTCAAATACGTACTGCACATCTACAACGTCGTACTATTCGTGAGTATACATCTATATATATATATATATATATATATATATATATATATAGTATGAGTATATGTGTATGTAAGCACGTATGAGGGTTGCGCACGTGCGGTGAGGAGGGTCATTCCGAGTGAGCACGAGATTAAAGCTCTCTCGAGTTGTCTGCAATCGGCCAAGAGAAAGGTAGCAGACCTTTTTCAGGGAAGTCGAAAGAGAAAGGGCTGCTACTGCTGCTGCTGCGGGTATCTCGTCTGGCTTTAATGCTTAATTAGAGGAAAAAGGACGGCTTTTAGGGTTTTGAGCTCTGGGACGGTGAGAAATTTTCATTGGATTTTGTGCGCAGCGGTAGTGGTGGTAGTGTGTAATGGTAGATTTTTTGATGTTGAACGGTTGACAATTGGAGCTGCGTAGCGGTGAAATAAGGGACAAGAATTTCGTGTAATTAGAAGGGAATGTAAGATGTAGCGGTACCATTGTGTAAGTGGTTTAATTTGGCTTTGTATAATTGAGTTATATAAGTTGTGAGGTGGATACATATTAGGTTTATTCATTGAAATTAATATAATATACTTGCTGCACGCGTATAGTAGTTTTAAAATGTTGAATATTTATATGAAATTCTTAAATGTTTTTATACCTTTTTCCGCTGTCAAGAGCAGAAATTAATTTCCATTTACGCAATTAAAAATAGTTTAATAAAAGGTTATTCACCGATTTCTTCATACATGCGAGCGTTATACACACACGGAGAACCTGTCAAAGTCTAGCGGATTACCGGCCGTCACTGTCACCGAATCGCAATTAATAATTTTAACCATTTTATCGCGTAATTATTCCCAGCTAACTTTATTAAGTTTTCCAACACTCGCGCGCGCGCGTGAAAAAGTATAGAAGAGCGGCCTGAACTGTCCGAGGACTACGAAATCTTGTCTCGTTACAGCTGAACTCCGGCTTAAATATAATGAAGAGATATAAAGTTTCGAAGTTGCTCGAGCCTGGGCATTTTGCAGCGCGAGCTCTAATTTAGTTGGGTGTCCGAAATGGAGGCCGACTTTGTTTGAAACTAGATCTCACTGGCGTGCGCGCGCGCGTTTACGAAATATTCAGCTTGCTTGAGGAAAATACTAGAAACAAAAAAAAAGAAAAAGAAAATTACTGTTGAAAGATTTATTATTATACGATTTTTTTCATTGTTCTACCTATAGACTATACAGAGTATTTAATACTTTTAATGACTTTAATCTGCGGATTTGATACTTTAACCACTCGAGAGAGAAAAAGGTAACTATTCTTCGCCTTAGTGATTTCGAGTTTGATTGAAGCTTCTAACTTCGCCAGGGCTTTTCAATCTGTGGTGATGGTAGAGGGACGGGCGAGGGGATATACTTTTGACTTCGGTAGAAAGTCCTTACTTCGCTTGGATTCGATTGACTTTAAGCTTTTGAGATTCAATGGAAACGAAAAATCTCAACCCGTTCTGGCACCAAAGTTCTTTTCACTTTGCGAAATGACAAAAAATCAGAAAACGTATATATATATATATATATATATATATATATATATATATATATATGTCTCACGAGTGTAAAATGTATCTATCTA
>JAYJLV010062542.1:3892-17154 GCA_036873485.1 Torymus texanus
ATAATTACTTATAAGTTTATAGGTATACATAATATATATGCGTAAAGAAAATTCTACGCATATTAATAAAACTGATTATATAATTACTTATAAGTTTATAGGTATACATAATATATATGCGTAAAGAAAATTCTACGCATATTAATAAAACTGATTTTATTACCTTAAAATCAGTACTGACACGGCTACTATTGTATAAGCTAAAAGTGTCCCAATAGACATCATATTTATAAGTTGTTGTAGATCGAACAGCAGAGTCATTATTCCTTAAAAATAAAAATACTATTTAATCGAAAGGAGTTGAAAAAAAAGATAAGAAGTAATCATGACATGGTTAAAAGATAAAGTATACAATTAAGGTACACCGGAAAATTTGGCTTCGTGATAATCAGTCGTGAAATTTTCAAGTCAATTTCAAGTAACCAGCAGCTGGCGCATTATAACTCTCGGACAGTAAATCGTAAAACAAACAGCGGCAATTATACGACTCGATAAGTTACTCAATATCCGTCTGACTAAAATTCCATTAATCGAATCACAACTCAAATAGATCTGCAAGCAGCGCGCTGATCAGATTACATTTACATTATGATATGCAAAAATGTTCAGCCAATTAAAATTCACCTCTGAAATGTATAACGCGCACGTTTACTCTTTAACGACAAATTAAAAGTAAAGAAAAAGTCGACTAACCGGTAAGCACGCCAGACAGCATCGTGCCCAGCACAGGTGTCATGGTCCTCGGATGGACTTTGGCCAAGAATTTAAAGATAACGCCGTCGCTGGCCATGGCATAGAGCACCCGGGGCAAGGGGAACATGGCGCCGAGCAGACTGGTACAAAGCGCAAACACAGCGCCGACGTTCACGATCCACTTGATGGCTGGCCAACCGATCTGGTCGTACACATATGGGAATGGTGCTTGTGGATGCTGCGTGATAAAAACAAAAAGATCAAAGCTTGTTATAGTCATTTTAAAAAATTTAAGTTTTGATATGCTAACTTTTTTTTAGAACCTGATAAAAAGAACGTTATATAAAATATATTTAAAACAAAACCTCGATCTTGAGAAAACAAAAATCAGATAAATATATAATAATGCCACACTCCATTATCCTTTCTTATACCTTCTCGGAATTAATACTGCGTAACGCGAAAATTTGCTTTTCCGAAAAAGGCAATAATCCGCTCAATTTACATATGTATCTTTATTTTCCTCCGGCTAACGAGGAAGTCGAAACAAATGACATACTGTACTATCCATTGGAGGAAAAAAAAACGCGAGACACGTATACATTAAGCAAGGACGCGTTTAAATAGACGCAACGCGTATCTATTCATCGTATACAATTCAAGAGGCATACCTGATCGTAATAGGGCCACATCATGGTGAGGACGGTGGCGATGCTGAAGTACGCGAGAAAGATGACGGTGAGTGACATGACAATGGCTAGGGGTATATTGCGCTGAGGATTCTTTGCCTCCTCGCCTGTGGTGGCAACGGCGTCGAAGCCGACGAAGCCGTAGAAGCAAATAGCCGCGCCCTCCATCACGCCTTTGATGCCAAAGGGCATGAAACCACCCATGCCAGGGTTCGTCACGTTCGCCGGTATGTCCGCCACGTCGATCATCCAGTTGCCCGGGTCAGCTGTAGTTAAGTTAAGCATTGATTTTGAGTGATTTTTTTGTTTGTTTAAATTTTTACATTTATCGCTTAATTAGTATACAAATTCCTAATATGATATGTTAATTGAATATTAGGACCGATTATATTTGTTCTGGAGGAAAACAAAAAAATTATCCAACTTCTGAGACTGACATTCGAGCTTTAAATTGAAAAATCGGATAGCCAATTATTATATATATGTACCTTTCATGATTCCAGAAACTATGATAATCGAAATGGTTATCAAGTTGATTGTAGTAAAGACGTTGTTCAACATCGACGATTCCTTGACGCCGATACTGAGAAAAACCGTCAGTAGTATGACCATACCAAGGGCGAAGAAATCCGGATACTGCGAGAGGAAGGACACGTTTATCGGCATTGCCGAGTGCAGTGCTCTCTCAATGGTGTAATTTGTAAGTACGTCGATGTAGCTACTCACACCTCGCGCCATGCTTGCCGTACCTGCGTATATAAATGAATTATTCATTTGTACTGTGATTGAAAAATATGAAAATAGGAAGTGTTGTATAGATAAGCATTGGTAAAAAAAACGTACCTATTACGTATTCCAGTATCAAATTCCAGCCAATGACAAAGGCAATGAATTCACCTACAGTCACGTAGCTGTAAACGTACGCGGATCCTGCCTTAGGTACCCTTGAAGAGAACTCAGCATAGCACATACCTAATGAGAAATAATAACATTGTATATATATATATATATATATATATATCTCATTATTATTATTATCAAAACATTTCATCATAAATCTAATTATACGTAAGAAAGTATTTTAATTTTTACACAGTATATATAAAGACAACTATTATCGATTTAATATGACTGTATTTAAGATCTCAATTCTTCAATATATACATATATAGATTACAAATTTACTCAAAGCGGTAAGTGCTATAGTATTTATTTATTATTTGCCTGGACACATTATTCTGCACTTTTTTATGTATTAACAAGTGCTTTGTTGCACTTGTTTCAAATATTACCTCCCCCCCTCCTATTGCGATTGATTAGCGCAAAGCTTGCGTCATTTAATGCGAAGCAAATTAAAATTGCACTTTGGCAAGGGCAAACATAATTATAAGAAAAGTGTGATCTATTTGGTGCACGAAGTTATAGTTGCATTTTGTTGTTTGTTACACTTCTTCATTTGCATAACATACTTTATCGATACAATTATATACTATATATCTTCAGTTCCGTTTTTAAATCATGACATAATAATTTCTATTTTTATCTTTTGTAGAATATATAGCAATAAACTAATTGAATCACGATGAATAGCACATAAAAGTATCGATCAAATCATTAATCAATATCATGTTAATGTTGTCAAGAGTAAAGTTATACGATCAAATAGTAGAATTTTTCCTGATTTCAAAACCTATAAATACCATCCAAATCAAGTACATCCACTTCTACGTATAAGTTATCATTGAAAAATCTTTTCATACATTGTAATCTATTATCGTATCCACTTATTAACTTTGATATACGATTTCCTTCACTCAAATTTACACAGCGTAAACTTTCTTGGTATACGCATACCTGTATCTGTATACAATCTTCTATCGACAGTTTAATAGTACATATTTGATTTTTTGTTTTTAAAGAATTTTTCTTGGTAACTTTATCTATTGATTTTCATTTCCTACTTGCACTTCTTTGATTTTTTATATAAACCTTTACAGTCAATATCTCTTATTCTCAAGAAATCCTTCTCATTTATTTTATATACGCACATATAATATATATCTGTGGCTTCCCGGAATAACCGAATAAGTCCACTTTTCGAGTTTCCGAGAAAAACGGGGTTTAATGTTCAAACTTATATGTAAGATCAGGAGAAACGAGATGAGTGGCGACACTTGACTAGTCAATTGATACATTCAAAACACATATTATACTCTGGTTTGAACAGATTATACATTTTCTGATGCGTTAAGAACGAGTAAGAACTCAAATAAGTATGGACTTATCCGGTTATTCCGGGAACTGTGAACTTATCTGATAGTGCGGTTCGCGTTTATATATTAGAGCGTATTCTCTAAGTTAATTATGAAACGGATCAATAAATTACAAAATTAGAAATTGTTTAATGAATTCTTCTAACTTATTCAAGAAATTTCTTTTAAATGACCGCATTTGTATTGTATTTGTATCGTACTAATATTGCAAAATTTTAAAATGTTCATCATTTGAAAATGTATATATAGGAATTTTTTAAATAAACAGATAAACAATTAGCCATCATATCCACATTAAATTTGAATAGATAAAATAAATGATAACTACAATAAACGAAAAAAATTATAAACTTATCTGGTTACGTTTCGGGTGAATTGTAGCTTTACGTCAATATTTTTGCTACTACTGAAAGTCGTAAATGAAGACTATTTGAAGATGAAGATACAAAATCCGGGATTATCTCGATTTAAAAAAAAAAAAAAAAAAATGGACTTATTCGGTTATTCCGGGAAGCCACAGAAAGATATCTTTGCATTTTATTTTAAATTTCTCACGATTATCGCTAATTACACAATAGAAATAAGACGAACTATAAATATATACATAAATACAATCGTACATCCAAAGCTCGTATAATGCACCTTCTCTTCTATGAGAAAGTCAAAATGCTAATGTCAGGGAAAATTCATGAAAACAATATAAAATAGAAACATCCGGGACAAGCATATAATGTATACAATATGCATATGCAGAAACATATATACAACTGTTATATCATACGTTATGACCTAAGGACACATTAAACTTGCAATACGCAAACTCAAAACGTTCCTGCACATTATACTCACGCGTCTATTATAAATATTTAAACGTCGCGAGTCGGCCGATCCCGTAGCCGAAGGATTAATCACCTTTGTCGCGCGCATCCTCTTTAAAAACACAAAGCAATTTGCTAATAAACATGACAAATGTACCCAAACAATTGCCTGGTCCGCGCGCATTGCCGAACCGGCTCTCTCCACATCGGCACTCTACTTGTATATACTATACTACACTTCACGAGCAGCCGTACCATAAAACAAATTACTCAATCGTCCCAATTAAATTATCCCGTCGAGCCCTAGACCCATTCACGCGTGCGCCGCGCTCCCGCGTTAGTTACGCAACTTGCGCGCGATACTCTTACATATAATATCCTATCTCTATATAATATAATATATAAACCAACGAACAAAAGAAAAATCCTGTATATATACACACGCGTTGTCTATATGTAGGAAAGTTCAACGACCAATTTTCAGTGTTATAACACGTAAGCTGTCCTCCATATGTATAATACAATACCCTCATCCGCGGCCTCGGCAAATTTCATTATCCAATATAAAAGTCATATACCCATTCCTTTGTCGACACAGAGCTGCTATATAGACGAGAAAAACTGTTGGCTACAAAAAAGAAGCTCCGGTGTAGCGACTATCTATCTTGGCATCATAACAGCTCGCAAAAAATCACTTGACACCGCATGTGTGTGTGTGTGTGTGTGTGTGTGTGTATATATATATATATATATGTATGTATGTACTGACCGGCAAAAGCGGAGGCGACAGCAGCGATGAGGAAGGATATGCAGACAGCTGGTCCAGCTGTTTCCTTGGCAACGCTACCAGCGAGGACGTAGACACCGAGGCCAAGAGTTGAGCCAACTCCCAGAGCTGTGAGGTCGACAAGACCGAGTACCCGGGCGAGTTCACCAGCTCCGCCCGGGTTGTCATCGTCGTCGACGCGCCGACGTGACAGCGCACGCCACGCGCCTCCGCAGCAGCCCATTCTTGTCGTTGGTCTCCTTGAGGTTTAAGAAGCGTCGGGGATGGGTTTGATATAACTTTGTGTGTAGGTGCGTGATGCGTCAGCTGGAGCTGTCTACTGAAGAGAAAGGAAAATGTAAAGGTATTGTAGCTTTTGGAGTTTTTTTTTAGATAAGAGTGACGTAAGTGAACGAACGTAATTAAAAATGGTATGAATTACTTATTATTATATATATATATAGTTTTCTTTTAGTTCTTACCAAATTCTTTTCAGTTAAGATAATGTTTCTTTCAGTTATTATGTTGTTTTAGTCGCTTTTTAGAATTAAAATTGTTTCTTACGATCAGTATTAAAACCGTTTGCTTTTTTTTTTTTAATTTTGCGTCACTATTTTTATTAAACTACGTCTTCTATTGTATAGAAAACGTAGCTATAGTAGTAGTTGAATAATCTTTTATTTCTTGATTTAGTAATAAAAGTTTTATTAAATTAGCTTTGAACAATTTTTTTCAAAATTGTTTTGCAATAAATAGATTTGTCAATAAATAGCAGTCACTGTGTCTGATTTACAATCAATTTTTACAACTTTATACCGGTCTCAGTTTTCAAATGTCTTCTAACGGTACCGATTTATCAACAAACGTTGTACGTTCTTTTTACAATTATTTGTCATAAATAATAAATTAAATATATAAATATATTTGATGGTTTCGATTAATTTGTCCAATATTTACATTTAATTTATCTTTACACTTATATTTTGCTATATTTAAAGGCGTTATTTTTCTTTATGTTTCCAAAAGGTCGACATCTTTTGGTGTATATAATCGCGAAATTAATTCATGGCAATAATAACAGTCGTAGATATCGATGATGGTTTACACTCTCTTTTTTAATCGCTCAAACTGATAAAACAAGTGATCATAACTTTAACGGTTATACTGCCGATGAAAAGGTTGTACCGGTAATTTATAGCGGAACAAAGGCGCAACGAATCATTTTTATCGCGATAATAATTACTGAAACTCAATTTCTGTTTCGCAGGTGAGTACGCGCTTTGAAATCGACGCGTCAACTGGCTTCTCATCAAATTTACTAAGCAGCGTCTATGTTTATATTTACGTTCTATTTCCCGTTGTCCAATCATATTTAACTTTTACGTATTGATATATTGAAGACCATTCGGCGCGTTAAGAATGTTGTGTCTATATTATCATGAGAACGCATATCATAAGCTGCTACAAGCGTAATTTATAAGACTTTTATTACAACCCCTCAATTTCGCATATATAATAAAGAATGAAATGAATATATTGGTATTTGTATGAGTTGGTAAAAACTATAAATGTAATAAATATTTATTGATGCATAATTTATCTGTTGTGTCAGAAATATTGCAAAATTTGTTATACTATAAATATAACATTATTATTCTTAAATGTTATTTCATTATATACAAATACTGCAAAAGAATCTTCAAGTTTTTCAACGTTTGGTAAGTATAAAATAATATATTTGACATATTAGCAGATATATAACGTTCTATATATACAGGCTGATTTACAAACTAATGAAAATATTTACTTTGCATAAACTACAACTTTTAATTCATCCCAGTGGTGAATCACTGCATTAGTACTTTGAAAATATCTATTTATGACATAGCTCTCATTTCTCTAAGCCAACGAGTCAATGCGCAACCACCATAGATGAATTCTCTGAGTATATAATATAATCTTAACGCACACATAGTCTATATAGTTATCTGTATATTAAAAGTGAAACACTTAAGTAACTACAATTAAAACCAAGTTAAAACGAGTGTTCGCTAGTTGGAAACAACATTTGCAGCTGTGTGATCCAGATTCATATAAAAAAAAAAATTACGCAATACAATGCGAATAAAAAAAAAAATTCTTATAGTGCACTACCGCGCCTTGAATAGCATAATATGAATTTATAATATCGCTATACATATATGCGTTCGTATTAATTGATTTTCATATTTCTAGCAAACAAAACTATGCCATTATATCTCGCGTATATATATCATCGTAATTTATATTATTATAGTTTAATTATTTATATCTATAATCGACAAAAGTAAACAAAACAGGCCAACTATAATGCAAATAGTCTCATCAACCTCTATGTAGTATATATCCACCGCGTGTGCAATTAAACTTACGTGTAAACATAATTTATAGCGCAACTAATTCTAGCTCTTACACGCAACTGTGATGAAAAAAATTGTGTGTGTGTGTATATATATATATATACAGCTTTAGCGAACAGTGAATCATATACATATATATACACACGCGGTATTGGCGCATCTCCTCTTTTTCTCTTTCTTTTCCTTTCGATTCGCAGAATTGCGCGTGGAGAGTTATTGTCAAGGAAATAAGGACGATAAACCGTTTCGCGCGAGCGCACAGTTCTACGTCCAATATATACCAATGGATGGCGTGTGCATGCGCGCACGAGCAACAATTACGGATAATTAACGAGTGCGCGCGCGTTACGTGCCTCGCGCAAAAAAAAGTGCGACAGCAAACGACGACGCGTCGACGGCTATATATATTATATATATATACGCTGCACTTTTGTATCGGCGTGAAATTGCGCTTTGCCCGCGCGCGCGAGATGCTACCAGACGCGCGTGCATCATCAAAGTGCGGCAATGATGAGAAACTGAATTAGAAAAAATCGCATACGAAGAAAATGTATAGTGACGGAGGTATTTTTTTTCCTATTTCTTGGATGTGTATTATAGGTATGATATGTATTGTATTACGCGATAATTCTCGCGTGGGTTTCATTATACTGCTGATTTTTCGCACGCTTTGATGGTTTTATTTTGTTTTTCTTTTTATTATATGTTTTGCAGGAAGTATGGGAACAAGTTGAAGGATGCTATAAATTGGATTTAGTCACTCGACAGCGGATCTTCTTTTACTATTTTTACTTATGAAATAACTATATATAGATTGGTGTAAAAAATTGCAAATCCACGTGATTATTTCCATTTATAACTATTCACGATTCTTGTTTATAAGCCGGGATAAATTTATACACCTCTCACTCGAGATGCGATCTATAGTGTTAGATATATGCACAAGAACCTGAAAGTCATATTAAAATAATTTGAGCAAAAAAAAAACCTATAAGAGATTTCCTGTCGACAGTCGATAACCCATATACACGCATTATTACCGCAATGTGCGCCTTCGCCTTCGAACCACATTAAAGTCTACGCGTAGTTTACCTGCGTTTCTCATTTTTTGCGTCGTGCAAATCACGTGAAGTTGCAATGCGCTGCGGTGCACGTGTGTGTGTGTGTGTGTGTGTGTATATATATATATATATATATATATATATATGATACAATCGCACCTGTGTAGTTTAGTAGCGCAAAGACTATGTAGTCGCTCTATCTATAAATTGACATACCCGCAGACAATTGTAACATGCGAACGTCGCGGTAAGATTTTACGCTTCACGTGATTTTCAGCCGAAGACGCAACGCGTGTGCACCTGCACGCATTCCGCGGTGTGATTAATGATTCGCTGATTGAAGTTCTGACGAGAGTTGTTCGTCTACTTATTTACTTGTTATCGGAATTAGATAGATTCTTTTGTTTACCTTGTGTCTGCGCGTGACACGTGTATCTGATGTTTAAGATAGCGACTGTATATCGATATTTGTAATGAATTGCACACATGCGCTCGTAATAATATTTCATTGGTATTGCGGTATAGATATGTGTTAGGCAATCGTTATTATAATATTATTGTAAGACATGAAGTTTATTGTTGTATAGATTTTATCAGAAGGAAACATAGTGATGTTTATTAAAATAGACAGCGATGGTAGTGAAGTTAATTTTTCAATTAACTTGACAAATGGTTTCTTTAATTTATGGTATTTAAAATAGTGTAACATTCCTCTTTTAAGTACAGTCCTCCTTCTCAATACCGCCGCGGTTTTCTCTCTCCAATTACATTGTTGATAATAAGATTGGAGAGAGAGAACCGCAGAGGTATTGAGAAGGAGGACTGTACTTCATTATATTATTGTTTATCATTTATAAATGTAGTTTGGAATTTTCATCAACTTATTTATTTAAAAAAAAAAACAATACATTACATTACAATCGTAAGTTACGGATGTATATTTCTAGACGAATATGTAGAATAAAATACAATTATAATATGACGACGATTATAGTAAAAAGTCGAACGGTGGCAGTCGTGGCTATATACTTAGTAGCGTGTAATGATTTGATGAGTTTGAAGTTTGCATCGTTGGAATACAACAAAATAGTTTTTAAAATCAATTAAAATCATTAAACAATGGAGACTTTTGTAAACTTTTGTTCTAAAGTTATATTTTACAATAACTCAAAATTAATATTAATTGATAAGTGTAACTTTGAAGTAAAATAAATTTTTTTTTTATTTCGTTGCAGTCCAACGTTGCAAACTTCAATCCCATATGATTTGCGACTCGATATGGATCTGGTTCAAGCCCGGGTCCGTTAATTTTTATTATTAAATAGTTCTGATGCCTCACTTTTTACATATATAACCACCACCACTTTCATTTTTAATCGGATATGTACTTTATGTGTCAATTATTATATTTTAACAATATTAAGTTATCGACAATTTAGCATCAAAATGTCATAAATATTATTACTTATGCGTATTTATTTTAAATGAATGTCTAGCTAAATATTTCAAACTAAATCACTATAAATCCCTATTAAAAAAAAAATTCCATTATATTATAGGTTGAAAACATGTATAGCGCTATAATCAATATAATTTTGTAGAATTTATTCATCGAAAGCAATAATATTGACTTATTATGAATAAATGTTTTCAATATGACCGATTAGTTCGATAATGAATGGTCTTATTGAAACAAGTTTTAAAAATTTCGAAGCAGTAACAAAAAGATTATCAAAATATGCAATCCAATCAGACATAAATATACACAGTCGTAAATAAATGAGGCTAAAAGATAAGAGCTATCAGATCAAAATCTTCACACCTAGTATCAAGCTACTTAATTAACTATCAAAAGAGATTTAATTGTCGATCACTCCAACTCGAAAGTGTTTCCGTCTGGTCCAACATATATAGTTACGTGATGCAATCTCGCGCGAAATGCCAAAAATCATCATTGTTATAAAGTTTCTCAGCTACTTTGCGCTCTCTGGAACGATTTAAAAAAAGAAAATAAATATTCATAACTAGCACAACGTCGCCAATAGACCCGAATGTTACACGCATATATATAGAGAGATGTCCCAGTATAGCTTGCGCACAGAGCAGAGGAGAGAGATAGAGAGAGAGCGAGAGAGAGAGAGAGAGAGAGAGAGAGAGAGGAGCGCTCGTTCAAACAGCCCACTCGAGTTGCAAATTGCAGCGGGCGAGAGAGCGTGCGCTTGCGCGTAACAGCGCTTGCGCGGCGCGCTCAATTTCATAATTTACCAATGATCATTCCGCCATAATATAATACAGGCTTATTTTGCGCAAAATTAATGTGTTATTCGTACAACCGTGACCCATTTCGCATGTTGACCTATGACGGGTCCCGAACGAGAGGTGTCGATATATATTATACATATATATATATGGCATATATTGTTGAAAACCTCATATGAAAAAAAAGAGAAAGAGAGATGACCAGCTCAATGACACACGATTTGAGTGCAAAAACGTCGTTGTCCTCGAGAATTTCGGCTATACGTATATTATATACATGAGCGTCGCGGTGAAACTCATCTTCATGGTTGATTAATATGCGCGACGCGCAAGCTCCTACTGTTTAAATCGACGTGTTCGCAAATGACTATGTGACTTTCTCTTTTTTTTTGTCAAACGTTCGTCGCATTGTTTTTTCATTCGGATTGAGTATTTAGATGTTATCTGTTGTGGTTTTCGCTCGAGTTTCGTTTTCTATTATAGGTAAGATATCTGGTCTGGTTAAGGTTGAACTGAAGGAAGTGAAACCTGTATGTAGTATTGATACCTTGAAAAATGGTAATTCGGGATAACAGTGCGCTAATTATAGTGCATTTAAAATCCAAAAATAGTTTAAAACTGCTTTTTGTTTTAAACGATGAATTTTTATCAGTGCGTAGAAAACTGGTATTTTTGCAAACATTTACATAATGCAGGATGCGTATATTGGTTTCGATTGATCATTAATATTCCAAATTTAGATAATCGGTTTTTACCAACTTACATAATCAATTTCTTTTTTATCATGGTGTAGTGAACTGTCCAATAATTTGCATACTTTCGATTTTTTTTTTCATTTCAAGGACAAAGACACTGTAGTATTGTCATTGGATGCTGATGGTCATTGATCAATATTCTCTATTTCATCAACTTATATTGTATTTTAAATTTTTAAAGTGTTATATATAAGCAAGCGATGTTAAAACTCTACGACTTTAGCGCAATAGATTGTAATCGATAGTATAGACAAAACTTCCGCTCAAATTGAAATGTCAATCTTTCTCTTTCGCGCAGTCGAACAACTGCGCTCACACCGTATCTGGTTTTTTCCGACTTCAAAGCACTGGAGAGATAAAAATCCTAGAGGCTCTCAAATTACGCTAAATTTATTAATCCATCAGCATCGTCGATTGATTACAATGAAGATTAGTAAAGGATTCGTTCATTTAATCGTCCGTGCACCTTCTGTATATCTTATCTAGATACTGATTATTAAAATCAATTTCATAATAAATCCTACAAATTAAATTTCTATATTTTATTCAATTCGCAACTATCTATTTCACTCTACCAAATCATTGGTTCACCCACATACATTCTGATGAATGGCTATATATCCATCAAACGTATACATAAAAACTTGCAGCCGGAAGCACGACATACATCTATATCACGTATACAAAGTTTAAGGAAAGATTTCGAGCCTAGCTCGTTAGCAAAAACGCTTATAGACCTGTCGGTAAGTCCCTCCTCTCTCTCTCTCTCTCTCTCTCTCTCTCTCTCTTTCAATACACACTGTAGAAGTCAAGGCTCGCGCCTTGACAGCATCGTCGTCGTCGTCGCTGTGCGATATACCTATATACACAACACGTCGCTGCGATGCTGTCATTGGTCCTGAACATGCTGCTCTCGAGCGTATATGAATTTTCCCCCCGGTACGTCGCGTGGTAATGTGTATTTACGGCGCGTAGTAGCTACCTATATCTATATATATCTATGTATAGACTTATATTCGCATACACGACGCATACGAGGCGATGATGAACTGTTTCGTGTGTGTATACATGTATATATATGTACCTATATATATGCTCCGACGGAACTAGACGACGCGGAAATTAATGTATCAATGAAGTCACGTCGTCGTCTCCGAGCGCGCGCGCACCCGTACACGGTACACGTAACTCTTGCTCGAACGAAGGTGTGCAAAATGCAGTAGGACGACGAGCCACCGACGAGTTCTCATTGTCCGCTCTCGCGTAATATTTCGTGCGTGCGCATAGTATTGTCAGGGTTTTTTTCTTCTTTTTTTGCGAGTGACATGTATGTAAGAGAAGTGATACTGTTTACACATGCACGCGCATGCGGATTAATTATATATGCATGATATTTGTGCAGGAAAAAAGCAAGTTTTTTTTTATATTTTGCGCGTATACATAAGTATGTATATATAATACAGGCTTGAAATATTTTATGTTTTTTACGTCATCTGACGTAGTCGAAGCAATGGATCGAGCTTTCACAAGATCAGTCGGCATCTCGCAT
>JAYJLV010062563.1:0-17152 GCA_036873485.1 Torymus texanus
TAATCAGCATTAAATTTCTCTTGTAGTAATTAAAACTTTTCTTCATATATTCAATACATTAAAGATTTTTTATTTTTTTAAATAATTTTCACGCATTAGACACATTATCGGCAATGCTATAATGCACCACCAGTTTGAATTAATCTTAAGTAAGCAAGAAACGTTTTTTTTTTCTTTAAATCTCACCGCGGAGTTTAAAATAATTACACGGTTATGATGAACTACGAGTTGAATTAAAATGATGACATGGAAAAATAAAAAGTGATCCATAATTCAAGTTCTACTTGTCATATACTACATTTCTTACGGTTGTTATCCGGTAACATCATAATGCTTATCTCACATAGTTCTCAAATTATCATAGACATTTCATGGACATTATAAAGCAAAAAAATTTTAATTTTCAAAGCAACAAGAGTTTTTCTACTTGATAAGGTTATCATCGAAATAACGTTCAGTGCATCGGACGAGTGAAGCGAGAGACTCGCGTAAAAGTAGCAAAGTACGCGGCGAATTAGTACATCAAAAGGGATCATTACAGTTCACAGAAACGAGCGCAGTGTAGCATCTCTCTACAATGCTTTAATAAAATGCACTTTATCGTTGCAGAATAGCCAATTAGGCGCAATACGGCGGTCTCTCTCTCTCTCTCTCTCTCTCTCTCTCTCGCACTCGACGCACAACACAAATACACGAAACGCCCGCGAGTTGCCTTAGCCCCGAGAGCTAGTTTCGAAATCAAGACTGACTTTTAGTTTCCCTAGTGAAATTAAAGTACATTATTATCCAACATTGTGTGGTACCATAACAAATAATGAAAATGTGTAACGGAAAGATATATTTTAATTAAGAAATTTGTATGCATATTTGAAATTGTTAAAATTCCATCGATCGTATATATAATAGACGACCGAGGCTTTTTACACCATCGGCTCATTGACACGGAATTACAGATGGAAAAAGACTCCTTCTTACTCATCAACTCCGAAGCATTCCTTCCTCGCGAAACAATGCAAAACCTCGGAAGCTCAAACGCTTGCGGAAGTTTCGCATCTTCTCCTTCTCCTCCCATCTCCCTCTTTTGCCTCAAACCTTGGCAAAGAACCAGCGCGCATCTCCTCTCTCCTCACTCCCGTTGACAAAAAGAAAGCGCCCGGAATTAAGGAGACGAGAAAAATTAAACTTCTAATGGCAAAAAAGGAGGAAAGCTCCTTTTTACTCCCCTTCCTTCCTTCTCTCCGACTAAATTAATTGTTCGCCTCTCCGCGCGCCGTTTCTCTTTACAACGTCAATGACGTAATCGCACGCCTCTGGGCGCCTCCTTCGCTTCGCTTCGCGCTCGCTCGCTAGTAATTAGAAGCACTTTGCCAGGGCGCCGAACTATCTTTACGCGTGTATTTTCCCAAGGAAGTGTGCGTATATATATATATATAGCGCGTGCAATGCCACGCCCGTAGTAAAGCGCACGATAGAAAAAAAAAATCAGCGAAGCGCGTGCACGCGGGGCGCGCGTGCGCGTATAATTATTCCCTCGTTATTTTCGAGAGCCCTTTCAAACTTAACGGGCTGCTAAGGTCGCCTATTGCGCTGCGACTATCCTAGAGGCTGGAGAAAATATATAAAGAGGCTGAAGGAAAGGAATGAAGTTTAAGAAATAATTAAAGACGGTTTTTGTAGTGCTGCTGCGCTATAGCTACGTGTGTATATGTGTTTGTATGTGTATTATAAAGGTTATGCACGTGCACACGTATCAAGATTCTTCGTAGCTGGGTTTTAATAACGCCCAGTTGAGGGTGAAAATGGATGGCTGCTTTACGGCGCTTTTTGCATTAATTAATAAGTTCATTTACTTGAAGTATGCGCGCGCTCTGCCACATTATTTTATATATATACACTACAGTGCGGATAAACTTTTTTTCTTCTTTGTTTGTTTTAAGAAGATGTTTAATATACATTTCTTAAAAACTTTAAGAAAAAAATTTAGTTTTCTCGCGAATTTTCCTCTTTTTCTCCACCTTCTCTCTCTCTTCTCAAGAGAGAAAGTAAGGACGAAAAATTCTTAAGTAATTTAGTTTTCATGTTTCAGATACTAAAGTTTAAAACCTTATAAAGTTATTATAAGGAATAAGCAAGAGTAATTAAGACACCCCAGTTTCACGCTTTAAAAACTCTTAACACGATTCTGTCAAAATTAAACCATTGCTGATATTTTCTCCTGAATCATTCATTAAAAAAATGCTTTGTAAAGATCCAGTTACAAATACACTTTATTAGCTAAATCCATTGCATTACCTAATGAAATCAGGAGAATAAACGACTTTTTCAATTCCCCAATATTATTGAAAACAAAAATGACAAATTACAATTACATCTTTTTCCTCGGCAATCCATTAGCAATCACTGCTGACCGTACTTCCAACAGCAAAACTACCAGGCCAGAGCCACGCCTCATCGTGGCGCTGGAGCCAACATCGTCGTTGTCGTGTGTGTCACTGTATATACGTCGACAGCGACAGAAAGCCGCACTCGTCGCGCAGACTTCCTGCTGCTCTCCTCGCGCTTCCACACCGTCGTGGCCTCATCTCGATGCAAAGGAGCTCGCGTACTCTCTCTCTCTCTTTCTCTCTCTCTCAGCTGCAACCCCGGCCTCGCACACTGCTAACTATAATAATATATATACGTTCAGCGGCGAACTTTTCATTAACCTCGAGACCTACATGCTACGAATGCGCGTGCCTAATTCGGAAATAGGCTCTTATTACTTCTTCTTCGTGGGACGATGATATATAGATGAACAGCGCGCGTTGAAAATGTTGGCTGTACTATAGTAAAAATACAGAGTGCAGATCGGCTATCGATTTTGACATTTATAGATTGAGGGAAAGGAAAAAGGGTTCGAGAGAGTTGTCGAGTGTGGGATTGAAGTTTGTTTTTAACGGCAATCAAATCGTTTGATCTATGTGCGTAAATACAGGGGAAAGCTGTAACGTATATGACTGATTAGAATACGTTTATTTAGTGTATTTACTATACATTATATGACATTTAACGGTGATGGAAATTAGATACAAAAACTTACTTTACATCAGCAATATATTTTGAGTATATTTAAATTGGCTTATTTTGCGTCTGCGTGGATAACTATTAGGTTCATATATATCATACACGTATATTGATAGTAATAAACATATTTTTGTTACCCATAGAAAAGAAAAAATATTTTTATCAAATAATGTATCCACAGTTCTTACCTGAAAATAAAAATTTTTAATTAAAAGCTCGCCATCCTTCATTGTATCTATTCCAAAAGTCCACGAGCTCGTCTTTTTGAAGAAAAAAAATCGATTTCCCCAATTGCACCTCTGCACGTTAGCACACACAGACACACGCGTGTACCCATTGCGACCTCGTCTCTCTCGTCATCCTCTCTCATCCACACATACACACACACACACGTATCCTCGTTCGTCGTCAATCCCTTTCTTCCTCTTTCTTCGCGCGTTATTTAATCACGACCACGCGTCGCTTTTTTCGCGAGCCTTGCCATATACACACACACACACATACACACACACACACACACACACACACACACACACACACACACACACACACACACGAGATGATCGCAGTACCGGGTGACTCTCCAGATGCGCGCAGCTCTGCTCTGGCTTTATGAAGCAACCGCGAACAGACGTGCCTGGCGTACAAGCGGCCAGCTAACCGCTAATTGTAGTCCACGCGAGAAAGAGAGCAAGAGAGAGAGAGACGAGTTATTACAGAGGAAACGGCTGTTCCTCTCTCTCTCTGTCTGGCTTCCGGAATTTCATCCCCAAATATTCCTGCGCCCTGTGTGCTGGAACTCGAAAACGCGCTCTTTTTCTCATTTGCGCGTGGAATGCTATATAGTATGTGCGCTAGGACTTTTTTACTTTGCGTGCGCGCGCCGATGGAGGTCGATAGAGGGTTTTTTTTTGCTTCTTTTTTTTTTCTTTTTGAAAGAAGCGAGTTTCGGCTTGCGCCAAAATTTCAACGGCCCGTAACTTTGCGTGGGAGCAGCATGGTTTTCAGGAGATTGCATAAAAAATCACGCGGGCCAGGATTTTGTCATGTGGGTATAGTTTCTTTTTTGTAGCGTGAAAGTATTTTACGTAGCTTCGACGGGAAATCATATATTTCTTTTTGTATAATAAAAAAAAGGTTGGATGGTACCGGTTTTGAGTGTAGAGTTCAATATGATGTTTCATTTCACAGTTGGCGATAATTTGAGAGTTTCGCGTACATTATACTATTGCTAATTCTTCGTAGATTATTATACTTTACGTAATTATCAAAATTATCGTTTTTATCATTGTTGAGGTGTGGTGGTAAATGAGGAGAGACTTTATTGATAGTGAAATAATAAAAGAGACTTTATTATTAACTTAAACTACGGCGCTTTTTTGCGCCACGCGCGAGGTGCTTCTCGTTCCGTGTACAGCGGCAGAGAGAGAGAGAGAGAGAGAGCAGCGTATCGTTCGCTACCTCTCGACTTAGATGCATGCTCACGCACTCACTCGGAAGGGGAGAGGTAAATACATGTTTACGTTCGGACTCATACGACATTGCGCGCTCTCGATACAGTCGCGCGCTCACACATACCTACTGTATATATTCATGAGTATAATATAAATGTATACTATTTTCAACAATCATATTAATTGCAGAATATATTATATAAACAAAGGCCTGAAATTGCAACTGTACGCAGCACAAATTGTAATATTTGAGGATTAGAATTTCAATGCTGCCTATATATGTTTGATTGTAATTTCTGTTTGATTTCCATTGTCGGTTAGGTTTCCTCCATTACTAAATTGAAACAACAGAAATGATTTTTGATGATATTAAAGAATTTCAAAAACATAAATACTACTATTATATACAATCACATCAAGTACACACTTGAAAATAAATTCCAGTTCTGACACAAGTTTTATGTAGTTAAGATGAAGCAGATATTTGTTTAGTACTTCTTAAAGTAAATAGAGTTCTAACACACATTTTGTGTTTTTATTGTATGCACACGATTTAAATTGCCTTATATCGTTCATTAAACTACACAAAACCCACGATTGTCAACCATGCATAATACCATCTTGTTAATTCTACATTTTACAGTAGTAGTAAAAAATTTGAAAAAACGATTTTGGGTCAATTCCGTGAGTTGTTTGCGCACTTCATTTTCGAGAACGGAACAGCCATGCAAAAACTGTCGTTAGGGAGATGGGCGTGGGCTTATAGGGCCGTGTAAGGATCGATCTTCAAACCTCAATTCACTTTCTTCCAAATCACTTACATATGTATCGTTATTATTTATGAATTTTCTATATTCTACTTATTTTGTTGTTTATTATTTCCCATAACTGTTTAGGATTGTATTGGTTAATCTTTATTTATTCATCATCATAATTCCTTTTTACTTCGTCAATTATATTTTTAAATTTTTCATTATATAGTTTGTAATCGTTTTCTAATTGCTTATTATTTAGATTTTTCTGATAAATATTATATCAGTTCTCTTCATTTTTGTATGATTTTATTATAGATTTATTTTTCCAATTTTTTCTAGTACTAGTCCAATTTCTTCTTACAGTCGCATGTCTATACATATTTGTTTACATATTGCATTATGCATATTACAGATTTACAGTCTATACATATTTTGATTATTTTATCAGCAAGTCTATATGGATTTTCAAAATAGGTTTGGATGAAAATAGTCTTCTCCTTCTCACAGTCATTCGTAACTCTTCCTTGTCTATTATACATATAGTACTCTGTATATACCATAATCAATCAAAGAGTGAACATATCGAACTATTTTAGCTACCAAATAAATAGATTGTTAACTATTTCCATTTTATCCACATTTAATCTGTTCGCATTCATACAACTAATAAATAATCTTTTTGCTTATTTTTTCCCAGCCACTATAGCGCCACTATAACAACGACCACGCCAACTAGCGCTCGCCTGTAATAACGTATTTTACGCAAAAAAAAACGAAGACTTTTACCTCTCCTCGCTCTCTGACGGCGCTACTCTCGCGTTTTGCGCGCGGAAAAACTCGCATCTCGCAAGTTCACCGCGCGCGACGAGTAAAAAGAAAATATACGAACGCGCGTAACTTTTTTCACGCGAATACGAAGAGTGCAGTATATAACATCAACTAGCGAAGGAAAGAAGCCAAGGTAGAAGAGGAGAGAGTAGTTGCTTGTAGAACTTTTCATTAAAAGCTTGTGCGCGCGCTCCTCAAACGGGCGCAAGAAGGGCGCGCGCGCATTTGCATCGCCACGCTAATGTATGTACCCGAGAATCTTCCTTCCCTCTCCTCTCCCCTTCTTATTCCTATTCCACCTTGTTCCGTCTCGCTCTATAGCTTCCTTCCGAATGGACGACTAGTTATAGCATAGAGGTTCCCGCCATTCGAGCGTAACCGTTAACCTTAATCAACCACGACGCCGCACGCGGGTATAAGGACAATATCAACACGCTGCCATAGCGTATAGGGTATAGTTTCGCATGCGCGCGTTGGGGAAAGACGCGGAACCTTGTGTAAGTAGCCCCGCGATAATAATTATTTACTGGACTCTTTTTCTTTTTCGCCTCGTGGGCGAGGGAGAAAAGTTACGAGGGACGTTGGTTTCGCTAGCGAGTACAGATTAATATCGAAAAGAATAAAAATGTGGGTGGTTATAATATAAATTAGGTGCCAACACCGTTTCATTTCTCTCATCGGCAGGATTTGACGTTTATTATATAAGCACGGTAGTATAAAATATCTATCCAGGATTATAGAAAAATAAAGTGAATAAAATCGAAGATTATATATAAAATCTTGGAAAAACACGAGGCACATTCACTCGTTATTGTATTTGGATACAATGAATATATATATATATATATATATATATATATATATATATATGTGTAAAAAAAGAAATAATAATATCAATAATACAATTATTTCAGAGAAAAACAATAGAAATATAAATAAATTATGAAATACATTATTTCGTATATTTAAATAGTCACTCTTTGAACAAGGAATCCAGCCAGCCACACACCAACTTTTATAATCCAAGAACCGAGGCACGCCTCGAAAAACAAAGACAGAGCAAAAATACCCAACGCAAGAACGGAAGAGCTTTTCCTCGGCTCTATACACGGACGCGCGCGCGTGCACTCCAACTTCCGGCTACCACACTCACTATATATATACCCATACATCCGAGACACGGTCTACCGCGACAGGCGGCGGCAGCGGGGGCGAACAATTCGGTATAAATTAACTCGTTTTCACAATGGGCCACATTATGCGACGTCGGCTGTGGCGTTTACCGCGAGTGCACACGCGCGTTGGTTCGGCAAGCATTGTTTGTTCTCCCCCTCTCCTCTTCTAGTCGGAGAAGGCAGAGGAGTATAGGAGAAGGAGGTGGAGAAGGAGGAAGAGGAAAGGCTTTGACGCGAGGAGGGTTAAAAGGGGGTGGAGGAAGCCAAGTGAATGAGAGGGAGATACGGGGGGGGGCGAGCTTGCATAATGCATTGTTGCGAGTATTGTCCCCCCGGTCGTCGATCGCCGGTAATAATGTAATGCGCCGTGAGGTAATTGACGAGCGATCGACGTACCCGCTGAATTCCCATCCCTTTCTCTCGCTTTCCGTCGCTCTCTCTCTCTCTCACTCTCTTTCATATAAATATTTTTTATTTGTTTTAGTTTACCAAACTTCGAAGTTACGTAAACTAGATTATCTTGTAACAATATTTTTGAAACATATTCCCAAAGAGGTCTTGAGGTAGTGAAATAAAAGAACTTATTATATGCATTTGTAATGGCAATTACGTTTCGTAATCCCTTATACAAATAAAGCATCTCTCTCTTTCTCTCTCTCTTCCTCTCTCCCTCTCACTATTTCTCTCCTCACTCTTCTTCTTCGAATATACAGTCAGGCAGGCAGGCTTTTGTTTCATCGGAGCTCTATATTACGGAACGACCGCGCTGCAGCCGCGCTTTTTGACAATTGAATAATATGAACGAATTTTTGGGCACGGCGCTAGTCGAGGCTAACAAATAAAATACACGTGTGAGGTATATATGTGTATATTTTTGTTTGGCGTGCACGCCGCCCATTGTATACAAGGATTTCTCTCACGAGCGAGTTTTCGCCTTCTGTGTGCGCACGCGCTTTTGTACGAGACGTGTGATTTATTTGCGAGAAAGTTCGGATATCAATTTTTATCTTGGCCTGGGTTTCTTTTCGCTCGTCGTGGCTCCTTTTTTTGAAGGGGGAAGAGAGAGACTGCCATGGCGGAGTCGCCGGAATGCCGTATTTCCGTGTCGTTTATATTTTTGATAAAAGAACCGTATTTTTCAGATGGAAGAGTAAATTTTTACTTATGTTTTGCTGCTGAAATAGACCGCGCCTGGGTATTTAATGTAAATGTAATATAAAACAAAATAAAAAACAAGACATATAATAAGCATATTGTTTGCTGTATTTTACGTGTATTTATAAATTTAATATTTATTTTCTGTTTCAAATGAATTTATTACTTTATTAAAAATTTAATTAAAGGCTTTTCAGAAATTATGTTATCATTAAATTAATCCTTAAAAAATAAATATAATAATAATATGTATAAAATAGTTGAACCCACTGATGTGAATAAAGAATCATATTATATATTTTTAATCTATATTATTTATTGAAATTCCATATTAAAAGTAAAGAAGCACAATAAAAAATTTTGCAACAGCTACACCAACTGGTTAGAGGAAATTCTGAAATGGTACTATAAAATAATCAAGAAAACGTTTAGTTGCAATTAAATAACGTTGTATTTCAAATATAGTTTTCAATGCGTTTAAAATGTTAAAAATTCATTGAAAAGAAAGAAGAATCTTTCCTTTTCAAAAAAGAGTATCTGTTCAAAGAGTCTTTTTCAAATGAAGAAACTTTTTGTCAGAAAAAAATAGAAACATGATGTTCTAATATTATTTTTTTTTTACTTAATTTTGGGGAATTGATCAAGTGCGACTTTTTCCCTGAACATGGCGAACGTCAACGCACTCGCGAGCTTCTCCGAACGACTCGGTCAACAGGCTACTCCCTCGAACCACGGAAAGGGAAACGAGCGGCCCGCAACCCCAGCCACAGCTTATCTGTCGATATTTTTCTAACGCTTTGCGGCAACCAATTAGCGAGAGCGAACATTTAACCTGAGCCATTGCCAAGGTATTTTGTTGTGCTTCGAAATTTCTGATCACACTCGCACTCCAATGGAGATGGACCTCCTGGTCCAAGCACCAGGGCCAGCTCCTACAGAAGAGGACCTCCGCGACTTTCGCCGCAAAAGGTGTCCCCAGTTTCCTTACTTAGTGCGGACTATATCCGTTCAATGCACAAAGAGGGAACTCCGAAAACATTCCACACTTGAAACAAAGTTCCAAGGAAAAAAGAAGCAAACCTCTCTGCATGAGGACCACGCTTGAGTTTCTTTTCTCTCGTTTTTATTTTATTTAAATTTAATTTTATTGTTTATCACATACGATTTTTTTATACACGAATGTTATTCGTGTTATTCGTAATGTTTTTTTATCACTCTACCGTTAAAGTCTTTTTATTAATTTTAAATTTACATACTTGTTTATATAATTTTCATTTTTAGCAAAACCTAACCTAAATACACGCATGCTCTCACCGACTCTGAGCTGACATCAAACACCTTTTGTTTATGAAAGATTCTGCAGTCTTGCAATGAAATTTTTACGTATATTGTAGTAATTTAAATGAAGCTTAAATTGGAATCTCTAATGGTCTAAGTGAACAGAAGGATTAGTTATTTATGTTTTTCCATGTAAGTGAAAAAACATAACAGTTGTAAATGTTAGTTTAATATTAAACTTTATTGAAAACAACCCATAAATAACTATTATTTAGAAACATTCTATTTATAAATATATTATTATCATGATCATAATACTACAGTTAAAAAGTGACAATGAAAACTTATCCATTGATCGCATCAATCTTATGATTATACTTGAAAAATCAATGAAATATTATGCAACTTACAACACAGTAATATTCTAGATTGTTTAATAATTCAAAAAACATTGAATATACACGACGCATAGTCAATTTCAATCAATGTAAAAATTTCATATCCATTCAAAATCAACCACAACTAATACACATTTTCACTTACCACGTACCAATCACGTACCAATCGATCGCTAATCTTCTTCTCCGACATCACATCCAACCCCCTCGCTAGCTAATTTATACTTCCAAATACCAATAAACAACTCCTGCAGCCTCATAAACAATCCTCTCTAGCTTTCAAAATTTTTCACGAAAACAATCAGCCAGCGCATATGCATCCCCTCGAGGCTTTCACGCATATACTTACACAGACGCATAGACGCATACCTATACTCCATGGTTTCTCCTGCTCGCAATAACTCGCTCGAAAGCGATAAAGTCATAAGGGTTTGCACTCGCTCACGTATTATATATATACACGTACAACTCCCTCGCGCTCCATCGGCTGCAAAGGCAGGCAGGCAGCGATTGCGATAAGCCTCCGGCGGTACCAGAGAGTGGGAGAGAAGTTGGCCCGTCTTCGCATTATACACACATACACGCACACGCACAAACATATACACATACACCACAGTCGCGGTGCGTGAGGAATGCATCAAGAGACGGCGGTAGCGGTAGCGGGTAGCGCAATGTGCGCGAAATTAATGAAATTTTTCGAGCGGTAAAAAAGCAGTCGCGTTGCATGCACGAGCACGTGTATATATATGTACGTGAGCTGCCGACAGAGAGAGAGAGAGCGATTTGTCGCCACGTGCCTTAAAGGGTATACGACGCCGGTTGAAGTATCTCTTTCTGGTGGTATACGACGTATGAGAGAATTCCTCGAGGCAACGTAAAGATAGCGCGAGCGCGCGCGTGCACTGAGAGAGAAAGAGAGAGAAAGAGAACCGCCAAATAAAGTTAGCTCACGCTGGGACGCCAAGATTTCGCCAGCTGTCACGTAGTTTGCCGGCGTAAGTCTGGTATCGTTAACGGCGAGAATGCGGCTAATCGTTGTTTTAACGGTTCTGAGAAAAGAATGTTTTTCGCCGTAGAATCTTGATCGTCTATAAGGTTTTACGTCAGTTACTGTCACCCAATAGAACTTTTTTACCTTCAAATGTTGACAGGTTATTGTTTATATAGTTTGCAATATTTAACTTACAATAAATATAAGAAAATAAAAATTACGTAATCTTCCATATGTATACATTATATGAACCCTTATGCATAATTTTATTACACTATACGACTGTGAGAAAGTACACCTTTAAAACTTTTGTAGATCCTATCTTACTCAAAGTAAATACATATAATATAGCAGACGAAAGTACAAAAAAAGTTCATAAAAAGCGTGCAACAAAGTAAACCATAATACAGTTAGACAACGTGAAGCGAGATAATAACCGTATAACTGCAGCGAGCGAGCGCCAGTTATTAACGATCCACGTTAGCAACTTAAACAACAGTACTTTAAAATCACTCCCACATAAATAAGCCTCGAATTACTAAACACACACAGATCCCAGGTCGTATACCTTATCAGACGCCACACCGCGGCGAGAAGAGATTTACGCACGCGCACGCCCCACCGCGAGTATATATATACATAAACACACATATATACGCTCCTTTTGCCCAGCGCGAGCAATTTGTAAAGCGATCGCTCTCGTGGAAAAGTCGTCGTCGCCATGTCGCCCTAGCGAAAAACTCGCCGGTCAATCGTGGTAATTGCTGAGAAAAAAAAGTTATCTCTCTCTCTCTCTCTCTCTCTCTCTCTCTCTCTCTCCCTCTCTCACTATAGTAGTACTCGTATACGCACGTACAGGTTTCATCGGCACAAGCGCCGTAAATCTATGCTCGAAACGGAAAACAAGGTAGTGCGCGCGTTCGCGTCCTAACGTAAATATACGGCCTCTTTAGCTCCCTTCGATACTACAGCCACGCTGACGAGCGTAAAACGCATGTTCGCCGCCCCGCGAATGAGCGTAGCAGGATTTATAGGAGGGGGTGAGAGCGCTCGTGAGACTACAGCAACACATATATATGCATTCATTGTTATTCATTGCGTGCGCCGCGTAAATAACAATACTCTGATATCCGGGACCAAAGGAGAATCGTCATCGCCTCTGCGGAAATGCAAAGGTGCGGAGTACAGTGAGCAAACGCACTGATGATGACCCCGCGATGCGAAGGTGAACCCGTGTGTGTGTGTATGTATGTATATATATATATATATATATATGTGTGTGTATATATTATATGCTGATGCGTATGCGTGGAAAATAATGGCTCGCGAGAATGAGTGTGAGAGAGAGAGAGAGAGAGAGAGAGAGATAGAGCGGTTTTATTTCTTTGCATATTTTCGTACTTGCGCGCGAGTGCAAACGTCGTTAAACTGCTGTCGCGTCGCGTGCTCTTGACGTGTGCTATACGATGTTTTTCCCCCGTTCTAGTCGTGCTTTTTCCGGTAGCTTTGACACTCTTTTGCTTTTATGAGAGAAGAAGAAAATGCATCGTTCGTGCAGAAATGGGAAAATCTATATATAGTTATTGCGTTTACGTGAGTTGTAAGGTAGGAGAGGTATGATTTCTGATGATGTATACATTCGCACTGGAGGAATGCCTTCGGTTTCATGGGTTCAAGTATGGATTACGTTGTAATTGATCAAATTTAGTTTGTTTAGTGTACCTGACCATTGTTGAGATAATATTCAATTCAAACAAGTATTAAAACTGTTTTTAATTTAACAATAATCTGATGGAATTTAATTGAATTCTCATTTTTCGTAATTTAAAAATAAAACAACTGATATAAATACTATTGTAGAATAAAATCAATCACTAATTCAATTGAAATTAGACAATTCAAAATATTTGTCCGATATCCAAGCCCGAAAATATATCGTCCCAATCCTCTTCCATACTCTTCGAAATCCTCACTCAATCTGAAATTAAAAACCAATAAACATCGTGCCTTCACTCCATCGTATCATCAAAAACAAAAACCACGTAATACTCGCTCCCCATCTCTCTCTCCCTTAAAAAATAAAAATTGCGTCTATATATCCACACACAGCGCTTATACTTCAGGTCATTTCTTTTTGCATTATCTTGCGCGTCCCCGAAACCTGCCTGACAAATAATCGTCGGTTTTTGTCATTGCGCACGTACAAGAGAGATCGAAAGAGAGAACGAGAAGGAGAGAAAGAGAGAGAGAGCGAGAAGGCCAAATTCGTTCAGTGCTGCCATGACCACAAAAAGTTTCAAAACCAGTGGCTCGAGAGCCCGATTGATTATTGATCGGCGGTGGTGGTGGCTAGTAGCCGACCACTTAACCGCGGATTTCGCGTCAGAGCGGAGAAAGAAGAAGAGGAGAGGAGAGGAAAGAGGGAATGAGAGAGAAAGAGAGAGAGAGAGAAAAGAAGGTTCTTATTTGTAAGCGCACACGGAGATGAAGTTATTACCCGGTCGTATTTTCGTTCTCTCAGTGTTGTCGCTTTCTAGGTGGTCTGTGGATGTTTTTCTGTGTACACGTTTTCAATTTCGTCCGTTGCAGGAATACTAATAGAACATAATCACAATTGTAGTGACACGAAATGAAAAGGCAGAAAGAGTACGAATGAACCAGTATATTTTTTTTTAATCATGTTATTTTCATTTTTGTAAGTTAATCGATTTTTCCAGTATAAAATACATGCAAAATATTATTTTATGACGTTCAATATGAAAAAAAACTCGATAATATAACATTATATTTTCGTGACGGTGCTCTGACGGTTGAGCTACCAATGTTTATACGCGATTCTTTAAAAGTCGTCTTGATATCCTATCTATACTAATAAATATAGTACTCCTTACTAATCGAGTATAAATATATTTTGTTACAATCTAATTAATCAAATCAATAAACCTATATTATTGTTACTGCCTACCTAAAATCCACACCGAAAGTACCTTCTGTTGATATCTTTCCATCGATATCGTCTTCGACTGGCCGTTGATTCTATGCTGTGTTGCGCTCTTCGACGGTTGTTCGTTATTTTTAAGAAAACGCCATCGATGCGAATGTCCTCGTCGGGAATTGAAGATAACCCTTTTTCGCGTTGCGGTTTTAACCTTTACGGTTAGATGCAGTTTGTCTTAGTGCATTTAAAATATGTACTTAAATAAAAATTTATATAATTAAGATCGTGTCTTTACTTGACCAGGGTCTAACCGAAAGTAATGTTGTGGAACTTTAATATTATCGTTATTACTGCTTTTGGTTACTTAGGATATTGTAATACATAAATAAAAATAATTTAGTTGTTTCAGATAATTTTTTATATTATCGAACGATAGAACCCTTCTTTAGTATAGTCCTCAACTGAATAAGTGGGAGAGAATGAGAGAAAAGAAGTTTAGTAAAAATGGATATTGCTGTTTCAGCAACAAAAGAGCAGCGCCATTGTTCTTGGTAGTTCCAAAATAATGTGTTCTTGGTGGCCTCATAACGATGAGTATTAAACACAATATCCCAATCCTGTCAAGTAATTTAAACCGTACCCATAGGACTATTTTACCACTCATCAGGGTACTTGGGAAACCAGGCGATATTTCGAAGTCCTATGTCGACTAGGGGTCGCGGTAAGATAGTTGACATCTCTTTATTTGATCTGTCCAACAAACCTTTTAATACCAAAACTTTACGCCGATCATCTCTGTTTTAGTTGTTTCTCAGGCAGATTCACTAAAGGTTGTAAGTTCTCGAATGTTTTCCGTGGTAACCTCGTACTGTAATTACTAAAATATTCAATACTTCTTGGTATGGTTATGTTTACACATAAAAAAATGATCCCTATTCCCACTAACTTACGTGTTGTAGTTGAATCCTCAGAGGAGGTTCCCTAAAACAAATTTCTTTCTGCAAAAGATTTATAGACAAAACCATAAACGCATTAGAGCTTAAGCTAAAAATGAACAAGATATTCTACGCCTCTCACAATAAATAAAAAAAACTTACATGTGATTTAATAGATGTACAATGTTAATGAAGCCATAAATGTAGAAACCAATAATTTTAGACACATTATTGATTCTTGGAGTAGGCAGGCAAAAGTAAAACTTTTCTATAACTTCAAAAACGAAAAAGGAGAATGATCATTTACGATAAAAATTATCTCTCCTGATTTCACACCATTTTGCTAGTCTCTCGATGTGTGTAAATTTTTTGTTAAGAAAATTCAGAACCACATTGATTTAATCGAAGCAAATCGTCAACTAAACTCAAGAGAAAATGCTATAAATATCCATACATTTCTTCATTATTAGCTTACAGCATTACTATTTAAAAGGATTATCAAGTACTCATGGTATGCATCTAGGTTGATCTATTAGGGTAACTCGTCCCAGGATGGTCAGCGAATTGGAATAATTCAGTTTGGTTGTCGGGACACATTCTGTAGGCTTGAACAGCGAAACTGTATTTATCCACACCTCTCGCTGCTTAATTTGTCAGAAGGTAATTCAATACCTAATCGATCCCACGAAGTAGTCACAAAAAAAAACGCGGTCACCCATTCAAGTACTGATCCCAAATGCTATTTAACTTCAGGGATCGACCGAGATGGTGAATGTGATTACAAGTTCTTCAGAAAGATTATGAAGCAAGTGATTGTTAAATATTGTAAATGCCCTGCTGAATATATATTCTATTTATTTTACTAAAACTGAGCAAAAAATATTCACCCAATAAGTCTCATTAAAGAAACATTACTGTATATAATAATTTAGTTTTAATATCAAGCCATTTTTTTTATTTCAATTGTGAACAATCTTACCAGTTTCTTTTTTGGATAGATAATATGCACGACGATAAAATTGGCATTTCAAAAATATAAACACGTACATTATTACGTTTTTGCCAAATAAAAGGTAAAATATTGTTATAAAAAACTAAAATTTTAATTAACATTCAGAGGCAATGGAATAAAGCATGAACAAATATGCAAGTAAAGAAATACCGGCCATTTTTATCGTAAATTTCACGGTAGTTTTTACGGAAAAATTCTATCCATGTACAGTTTATCAGTTATCCTTAATAAAACAAAAACTTGCCTTACAAATATAGACCTTAATGTGAACTCATCAGAAAAAATTCGCACCAGCGAAATTCTTATTCACTGTTTCTTGATCGTAAACAGCCTAGAGTTCGCGAGAGGTATAATGAGCCGCGATAAAAGAGCGTGTAATCGAGCGGGAAGTCCGCTATCATCTCCTTGCCTCCCCATTACGAAGTGCATGGAAATTTCGGCCGGCTGGCGTTTCTCAATGACTCTCCCGTGAAAATATTATCTTTCTCGGTCACGCTAAAGGAGCCATACTATACCACTACCACTATTAGTAATACCTATATGTGAGTGTAAGAAAGCCGCGCGGGAGAATATTCATAAAGAAAGTTTGGAGCTCACGCGGCTGGCGCTTTTGTGCTCTAGTGAAAGCTTGTTCAAGCTTCCTCTTCTTGAAGAGAAAAAGCGTGTTCTGTACATACATATATATGTATAGTTGCTTCATCTGAGGCGTTTCCCGGCCGAACCAATCGAATAAATACTGTGCGTATATTACGTATCGGGGTTACCGAGTTTTTCGTGCTGCTCTATCGATGGCTCATCTGGCAATGCTAGTAACTTCGCAGAAGGCTTCGCTTGAGAATAATCACTTCAAATGGTTGTAATGAAAAAAATGAAAATTATTGTTATGTAAGAGAATTATTTTTATTCTTGTTCTCTTGTGCACGTTTATCGTGGGTATAAGAGGTTACGTAATAAATAAATGAAACTTTTCAATTAATACTGAAATTGGTTATTGTAACAAGGGGGGGGGCAATGTTTCGACGGCTCACTTGAAAATTGAAGTCAACGATAGACATTCTCGATTCCGACATAACTACTACCGATTGTTAAAATCATATTTATACCACTCTAACCTCAAAATCATAACTTTAATATGATTATTCGGCTCTCGTGGTATAAAATACTGTATGG
>JAYJLV010062574.1:0-17146 GCA_036873485.1 Torymus texanus
CACACACACACACACACACACACACACACACACACACACACACACACACACACACACACACACACACACACATATAAATATACATAATACATGGGGCTTATATATATACTAGAATTCCTGAACCGATCATTAATACGCATAAATTATACGTCTTAATACTCTTCTCCAACTGTAATTCCATCTATCTTATGAATACACCGAACGAGATAATCCCGACCGATCCGTTTAAGGGATAAAAGACCGGAGATTGTAACCCGCGCGTGTAACGGCGAATGCGCCTAATGCGATCAATTTTATTTTCACTCTTTTTCGACTTCTCTCTCTCTCTCTCTCTCTCTCTCTCTCTCTCTTTCTCTCTCTCCTGATCGATATTATCATTTTCAATTATACTCGGTTCTACAACGTCGATGGTCTGGTCGTGTCCAAATGAAAAGAATTTCTCTTTCTAAGCTAACACAAAATAATTTGTCTATAAGTTATTCCAATGATTCTTTTGTTAAATAGAAACGATAGGATTAATTTAGACATGTGAAATATTGAATACCGTAAATCATATTTTCAATTGTTGGGTGTTTTATAAAGAATATATCGATATATTACTATAAAGAATTTTCGAATATAAAGAAGAGAGAGAGAGAGAGAGAGAGAGAGAGAGAGAGAGAGAGAGAGAGAGAGAGGAAAGCTTTTATTTTTTGTACTCCTATACAATCATCATAAATTAATATCCACCATCAATCTCACAATCCTAAAACAACCGTTTCACCACACTCTTCTCCACCTACACACCACCATCAATGAACCATCACCTCCACCTCCACCACATCTCATCTCATATCCGCACTATAAACTCGCGCACGCGTCTGGGTAACTGGATTTTCGGTACCGCACGCGCCTCTCCACACGTACATATATATAAACCTTATACATACGCATTCGCGCGAGGCATAGGCATAATAAAACTGGTTTGCCTTCGCCCGCGTTCCCGTTCCTCCTCCTCCTCCTTCTTCTCTTGCGCGCGTAGCAGCGAGGTTAACGCACGCGATGAAAACGCGCGCCGGCGCCGCTTTAATTTCCAGCCGGGTGAAAGCCCGCCGCCACCGCTGTCGCAGCGTTTTTCCTGAGAGAGGTACGAGAGGAAAGGTCTTTACCGAATGTCGTTTACGCGTGGATGGGGTTAAAGATAGAGAAGTGGGTACGCGGTATACCGGAGGGTTGAATAGTGTTGGTGAATTGTTGAAATAGGAGGTGTATATTGGTCGGTATAAGGTTGTGATGTACTGGGAAATTAAGATGATAAGTGTTTAGTTCAACTAAGTTGTACAATTATATTTCACCTCTCTATTCACTACTTGGCACAGATTCTAGAGAAAATAATAATCAGCATGCCCAGCCAAAACCTTGACACAAGTATACTACCCTACGTCAAACGATCCGAATAATACTACATTGAAATACATACACTATAACCCTACAATTCTCTCACCGTATTATCAAACTAAATCCTCGCCGACTACTTCATAGTTCACTTGACCTAAAATTTATTTACAATTTAGCCCAGCTCTCGTCGTCAAAACCATCGCGAGTTTCTCGGATTTCGTCGATTTAGCACGCGCACCGAGATCGGCACGAGCCACAGTGTAACTCGCACACTACGGTTTAAATATAACCCGTGTGTATATATATCTACTGTGCTAATTCATTGATCTTATTTCTCGCGGTAAAGTATAGCGTGTGTATATATGCGAAGGTCTTGAATGTCGGTCCGGTTGACTGATGCGTCTGCTATCTATACAGCCGATTGCAAAATATCCGAGAAGTTTAAGTTTCGGAGGTATACACGAGAAGAGAATCGTTCGTGAATGATTGTATGGTACATTTGCATGTGTTATATATACGATAACGTGGTTGTTTATGGATACTGATATGTATATTGTCATCTTGACTAACGCGATTGCTAATTAATTATCGGTAGTTTGATTCATGGCTTGTTACAAACCTATCATACACACGTCTGTGTAAGAAATCAAAATATTTACCCTGAACGAGGGGGGCCAGAATAAAAAAAACCTGTTCTCCTCCGTCATAAATCGCTATACCCATATACCGATCGTCTATATAAAGAAAGCAACACAATACGTTGCTACGTATACCTATAGATATCTAATATACCTCTTCCTTTTGAAAGGACGAGATGACCTCGTAGTAGAACTGTTCAGCCATGGACAGGTCGATCTTAAGTGACGTACTATCATCGTCTAGGTTACTCGTCACTTCCTCATCCTCGTCCAGATCATCGTAATCCTTGATAGCGATGCTCCGACGTGACAGCATCTCGATGCAGCCACCGCCACCACCATTCACCAGCTCCATCTTGAATCTTCGCCCACACACGTGTTGCTCACTACTACTACTATTACTGTTATTATTCACTCACTCACTCACTCACTCGCGCGGTCACTCCGATCGTCGTCGTTATCTCGTACGCGTAAACACGCGTCCACATCTCGCGCGTGTCTCTTTATCGTAGTTGCAGTAGTAGTATATATATGGATTGAAGGCTGCACTTGCGGCACTATCGGTACGGAGATGTCATCTCCCCATTTGTATGTTTCCGGTTCACTCTGTGTATATATATGTTAAGAACTAAGAATCACAGCGTTTACAGTACACGTGGCACGCGATCGACCCTTTTTTCTTTTTTATTTCTTTTATGATAAATAATAAAAAAAAGTGTACGCGTAGTCGCTACGAGTTTGCAAGTGGCTCGAACGAGTTTCTCGTGGTATGTGTGTGTGTCGACCGATAGAGATTATCGGTTAATGTATTCCGAAGGGACGCGTGTGTCTGCTTGGATATGGTATGTCTGTCCAAAATTGGCCTGCGCGTATGCGTATATATCATCGATGCCGTTTTTCGGTTACATTATTTTTCTTTTTCAAAAATAACAAAAAATAAAGAAGAAGAAGATACGTATAAAGTGGAAGATTGAGAGAGTCGGGAATAAGGAGAAGGGACGAACGAGCGCGCGCCGGAACCTGGAGATAGTGCAGTTTTTTTGTTGGTATATGGTTTGGAAATTTTAGGCAAAGGAATGTTACATATGGAATTCAAAATTATTTATATAAATTTTGATATACTAAAAGAATCGGTATATCGCACGTACAGTCTATACTTAAAAAAAATCCAAACTCTCGACGGTATATAATTTTTATATCGATTTCTTTTGTCCACTCCCAACTTTATAAAAAAAATTACACTATACCACTACTTTCGCACATATACACATACACATATACACGCTGCCGATACAATATATATACATATCACCAGCGCGAGCGCACGGTCACCGCGCTCTTATCAATCTCAGCCTAGCAAACATCGACACCTAATGATCCATGTCGCACGCGCACGTTTATTATTATTATTCTTCTTTTTATTATTATTATTATTCTTTCGCAGTGCTGTTATATACCGTTGCTACCGGCGACGTCGGCACACTGCGCGCGCGTTGACAAGCGAGAGTGAACTGAGGAGGAGAGTGAAACGCGTGCAGCAGCAGCAGGCGCCCGCGGAGCCGTAACGAGAGAGGCTCGGCGCGACGAGAGGGAGAGAGAGAGAGAGAGAGAGAGACATTCCTAACCGAACAACGGCTCCTCCTACTTTGCCTCCTCGAGGCTGCCGACGCCGCTCCCTTCGCTGGAGTGAGAGAGAGAGAGAGAGAGAGAGAGAGAGAGAGAGGAGAGTGTGGTGCTGCTGCTGCTCGGCTTTTATTGGGGTAAATTATCGCAGTGGAGAGGACGTGAAGGAAAAGGAAGAAGAGGAGGAGAGGGTTTGATTAATTGGAGGGTGAAGGGTGGTGGTTATGGTGTTTTTTTTATGTTGGTGGGATTAGGGATCGGTGTAGGTGTAGGTGGTTATTGAATTATTAATGGAGAGGAGGGAATGTTTTTTTAATTGATTAGCGGGAAAGATTCTTGAGACAAGATGGTTATTTTTTTTAAGTAGGCTCTTGTTGTTGTTGTTTTGGCTTTATATAACGATTAAAATATTGGTTCGTGAAATCTTTAGTGTAAGCCGGTCGTTAAAGTATACGATTGGAAACCCAGGATACCTTCTTTTTTCTGTAAATTATAATTCAGTTTTCGTTGGATAAACTGTATTTTACCGTAACTTCTTATCGCGCGAAGTGAAAATTACTTTTATTGCTTCTTGAAACGTACGAGTTGCGGTACCACCCATTAGATCAATTATAAGCATTTAAAGAATGCTAAAAGCCTAATAAAATATCCTCCCCCCTCTCCCGTAATACGCATTTTCACTAAAATTTCACTGCATATATTTATACGTTTGTCCGTTTAAAAAAGAAAAAAAAAAAGGAAAAAAAAATGTTGGACCCGCTCTCGTAGAGAGATAATACCTATTTAGCCGAACGCTTTTTTTGTATTGATTGTTTTCGCGCTCGCGCCCAGTGGAAAGAAGTAGCTTCCTAGTAATTCGATAATTAGATAATGGATTAGAAATAATGGAGTGGATTAATCTAATTTAGCGCTGGCACGATGGACGATGGATATAGAGTTTAAGTCGACTCTGTTCCTTTTTTTTGGTTGAAAAGCATTATGTAGTAATAAGAATTGGTGCTTTTTCGAAGGAAACAACATTAATTACTTTTTAATTGACTCTAAAGTTTTATTTATTTGAAGTAAAAGTAAATGATACAAGTGTAAATATTGCATTGAAAAAAATTCCAATAATTTTGTGTACCACTTTTCTGATATTAATTTTTCATTTAGGTCATTAAAAGTGTACAACGTATAATATTCTTTTTAAAATGATTCTAAAACATGATATTTGAACTGTCGAAATGTTAAAATTCGCATGTTCAAGTAACTTTACACCTGACGAAATTGTGACCGACGTATCGCAAATATTTTCTATTTCGTCAAACAACACACAAGTTCGAATTCTCGTGTTGACAATTTAGCTTATCAAAGTCATTTTTATGGGTCGCAGCGCAACAAGCCATCCAACTTTTCGAAACAATCATCAACTTGTATTAACTGAATATAATTATTTTGCACAAACTATACAACGTACATATTTTCCCAAACTATTAATTTTCCGATATATTGATAAAATTCATTAGAAATTTTAGCCATAATGTATAATTAATCTATCGCATATAACAAGTTAATAACGCGCATGCGCGAAGAGGGATATATATATATATATAGCGCGAAATTTTATTATTATAAAAGTATATAATAATTACACAGTGTTTGGCTTCACCTTAATTCATAAATTGTGTTATCCCCATTGTTGTACAACCTATTACCGGCTCGCATTGTGTACTTTCGAAGTTTGCCGCGGAGCTAATAATGGTCGTAGCATAATAAACTAAAATCTATGCTTCGTTCCCTGGCGCCTGCGCGCGCGCTGCACTTTGTTTGTCTTCGTCTTATTTCATTAGAGCTATAATATACGTAATCCCAATGGTATAAAGTTAACAATGCCTCGTTTTCTCTTCTTTTTTTTCAATCAATTAAGATACTTTTACAGGTATAACTTTAACTTGAAAGTTTAAAGAAAGATCGACGTTATCAACACCTGCAGATTTCTTTATTTTTGCAATGAACCGCATCTCGTTTTTTTTATCATTATCAATGTCATGTTATACTAAATTACACATAAGATAAGACGAATGAAGATGAGCAAAATCTCACAAAATTTCAGTTCGAGATAAAAGAAGATAACAAACATTATTATCACATCGTCACATATTAACTCTACATTCTCTTATATCTTCACAATATCAATGTCTATATACTTCCACGACACTGGAATATATCCTATACGCGATTTTCGCTGCCTGCAATATACGTATACATCCAGGGTCCATATTAATGCCGAGACACACGAGGCGCGTCGGAAACAGAGCGTAGATTCATTTGTCACGGTACGTCAGCGAGTAATTTCTATAATTAGACACTGCATATATACGTGAGAGGATGGGAGTATCTCCTTCCGATGAAGACGATGCGTGCATTGTTTGATTGCACTAAATCCCTCTGTTATTGCAAAAACCACGATTATATACATATCAAAAAGCACACATGCACACGCGACCCACTTAATCTAAGAATCTCGTATACTCTCCGCGTGTATTTTTCCTTCCTCATATGAATCAGCGTTACGCTTAAATTTACTCATCGTGGAATTAATCCAAAGATCTACATTCTAATCCGTTTACGTATACATTAAACAAAAGCTACCTCTGTACTCCATCTAATACCATAATCGCATGTACAATTAGCAAGTATTTTCGAACTTGCTTTATCTACTGGCTAAAAACGCCGGACGTCATCGAGTATAACTCACTGTCGCATTATCGATTTGCAGCGTATAGCGACTTCACGCTGATCGGAATTGATGCTTGGCCGGCTTATCGAGCGCGCACCTGCGTGCGGATTTCGATAAAGCGGCCCCGGGTAGTAAATAACGCGCGAGTGAGAGTGAGTGAGAGAGACAGTTGTAAGTGGAGGGTGTTTGTATATGTGAGATATATAGATTAGGTGGATCATCGTCGTAGTGGTTCAGGTAATTAAGAGGGTAGGAAGAAATGGACGAGGAAGAAGGTGAGGTGTTGTTTTGAGAAATATGTATTATACGAGTGGAGAAGTTCGCGGTTATTTTAAGTATAGATTTTATCGGTAAGGATATCGTATAAGAAGGTTAAATATGTTGTTGCAGATGATAGAAATGATAAGAAACTATATAGGATATACACTTGACTCATGATCAACGAAAAAAAAAAACATTATACTCAGGCCATTTCGCACTGAGTTCAACTCACAATCGAAATTCACAAAAAGAGACCTCTTATATATACGTACACACCTTTGCATTGGAATCTTCGAAATCAATAACTCACTCCTCTCCGCTACGCAAACCACCTCAGGTTTCCACTCACGCGTTACTATACATCCTCGCACCCGCACACGCTTGCTATCTCCTCGGTACCGCGCAAAAACGTCGACTACACCCATACACATATACCTACCTACAGTACATATACATATACATACAGAGAGAGAGAGAGAGAGAGAGAGCTGCAGGTGCGAGATAATCCCTATAGCTCGTAGCTGCTGCTGCTGCTATCGCGACACGCGGCAGTAGCAGTAGTCACGTGTATTGATCTTCGGACCGCAATGGTAGAGAGAGAGGCAAGCGGGTGGGTGCACACACATAGGAATTCGGCGGCGGGTTATATACGAATATATACATATATATATAGAGGTATAGGTCGAACATGTGCCAGCGGGGAGATCGCGATAGCTGCCACCGACTAGGTATACTAGGTCCTTTCGATGTCGCGCCCCCGCGCGGTAGCTCGGATGTCTAGTGTCACTGTGATGTATATAGCGTGAGTGAAGGGGAGGTGTCAGAGGTATTTTGATGCGACTAAGGTGGTATGAGAAAGTTTTTAAAGAACGTGTTGGGGTAATGTAGTCATGGGTTGGTTGTTAGTTGGGAAAGTAAGAGTATGTGATAAACTCTGATACGTTTCAAGGTTCTCGTTTTAAATTCTGTTTATTCATATTACGGCATCGTGCATTTTTAATGAATCAATTAAACCTATATTTATACTATATAATGATGTCACTATACGACGATAATCTTTCAATTGCCTCATTAACTTGACATCAACGCAGACACGTGCAAATCCAATTCCCAAATTCAAGGTTATAACCAACACACATACACACTCGTCCATCGACATATCGACCGGAAGACCCGCACTTATTATATACACGCATATATTCGTGCAAAAATTTTCTACACTCCTATGCCTATATATATACACACACACACACGTACACACGCATCTGTTCACCGAAAGCATAGACACAGAGTCGCCGAGAAGCGAGGAGAGGCAGATGAATGGCGTTTGATTGTATAATGCGCGCTCGCACGCGCTGAATGAATGAGCAGCAACGGCGACGTCGAACTTCTGGCGCTCGTCAGCCCTTTCAGTGACTTTTTGCTCACTCGTGCATATATATATGTATACGATGCGCTGCCAAGTGTATACACAATGAGCCCAGTGAGAATGTATTAATCGCGAGCGAAGGGAGTCGAGGCGTGTTATCGAAGGCTATACGTCTGTTGCTGCTGTACGGCAGTATGGAAATGAAAATATATTATACGATTTATATTAATTTTAGATTTTTTAATGTGATGTCTGTGCCGAGGCACGTTATTATTGTGACAATGTTGAAGCGTGCGCGCTCGTTAAGAGTGGAGTTTCATTGCGACTCGTGGATTTAATAATTGAAAGTTATTGTAAGTTCAGATGGTTTTGTTGTCGAAGTTATAAACGTGTAATGTTATTGTTAATGATAATGTTTGCGAATTTATGTGATAACGTGGACGAATGAATATATAAGTTGGCGGTTCGGTCACCGTTAGATTACGCGAGAAAGGGATTTTGAAACTTATGTTATATGTAACATCCTCTATATATATATATATATATGATCCGCTGTTTTAAATTTTAAAATTTCAAGTTTCGAATTGAAAGCGCCGAGACAAATGAATTCTTGAATAGTATTTGCATGATTCAAAAACTCCCGGTGAATCTTATATATGTGCGCGCGCGCGTTCGTGGATATAGAGAAGCTCGTATTTTAAATGCACTCGAAATTCGCTCGCGTGAAATTGTATAGAAAAATATAAATAAAATATTGAGTTTGGTTTGTTGTTTCGAGATGTTTTTTGACGTATAGTTTAATTTTTTGTCATTTTCGTACCTTATTATCGTACCTTAATTAATCTTCTTGGTGAACATTTTTAATCGCTCTATAAACATTGTACAAGAAATTTATAAAGCAAACATTACAAATAGGAATGATTTAATGTTACCTACTGCTTTTCTTTATTCATTTAGTACGCACATGTACTTATATTACATCGTCTATTTATGATAATAGTATCTTTGATCTTACATCCAAACAAACTTCAATATTTATTCGGAGAATTCTCACTACAACATAATTATTTCCCACGAACCAGTACCACAAACTCACCCTACAGTCTTTCTCCATCTCTTTCTCCACATCTCCAACTACAACAATTTTCCATCCACCCTACGCTTTACCACCGACATTTTCATAAACCGACTCCGCTCACACACACACACACACACACACCACACGCGCGTGCGCTTGTATTTATCGGCCTTTTTGGTCCAGACGGTCCGTTTATACAGGCGCATACCGTATGCATAAGAGAGAGAAGCGCTTTGCGGGAGTGCAATGGGCGCGAGGGACCAAAATAGCGCGGAGTAAAAAGCCATGAAGTGAGGGGCAAAACAGACGAAGAACAGAGTATAAGTGTATGAAGAAGAAGAAGAGGAAGAAGGAGGAGGAGGAGGGAAGACGAAGAGAAGAAAGATCATACGAACGTGTTGATGGTCATGAGTGTCTGGAGAATGAGTGGGAGAGAGAAGTATCGGTGTCGATGGTACATGCTGTCGAAAGTGTGAAGGCTGGTGGCGATGGCCTTGGTGGCTAGGAGATGAATGAGAGTGAAATGAAAGAGAGAAAGTGCACGCGGGTGGATTGAGGTTTGCGAGGCGGGAGAAAGGAAATTGTTTGTTTTGAGGTTGGCACACACATGTGTGTGTGGCTTTGGTTGGGTGCTTAAATAAATCTCTTGTTTATTTGAAAGATGTAATTTAAATATTCGCATGTATTGTATGGAATTATTGTTGTATGGTGCAAGACACAAACTTGTTTTTTTACATAAAGAAATACATTTCGAGGTTTGAAAATGTGTTCATTGGTAGAGAAGCATTAAACAATCAAATAAGTTTTATACATGTTTACAGTTAACAAAAGAAAGATTGAGCATATTGCACAGCTACGTAGTGTAGGACTTGATTGAACGATAAAATTATTAAAAAGTGGAATCATAATGCTTAATTTTTACATAAACGCGAAAAAAAAACCAAAAGAATGGCAGAACGCAGCAGTGTCTACGAGACATTACAACGGTCGCTATTGAAGCGAATGTAAGAAGACAGATTAAGACAAATTGATCTGGACGAGCGACACTTTGTCAGAGTAGAGCGCACGCATATATAACCACGGACAACGATGCTATGGCGACGTTTAAAAATTTGTATGCATAAATTACCAAGTGCACTTTCTCTATTCCACCCGTTTGTTCTTTCAATGAATTTAATCGAGCGACTAGACGTCTATTCACCGCAGACGTCGCGAAGTATTCAACAAAGGTGACGTTGCGAAATATCATTCGTTATATATATGTATGTGCAATGTACAAACTCTCCTCGAGATTACTTCTGTCTCTTATTCGAACCGCATGGTTTCGAAATAAGCCTGATGTTTATCCTCGAGAATCGTAAACTCAGATACTTGTGTGCTTCACGAGTTCTTAAACATTCAATTCGTTTTTGATTTTTTTTTTAATTTTGGGGGAACAGTAATTTCCTCGTGCTTGTATGGCAAGATTAGCTTGAAAATAGATGTCCCTAAATAGACATGCGACTGATGGGAACATGTGTGAAATCAAAACGTATCATATGTGGTGAAAAGGTTCAGAGCTGAAAGAAAGATTTTCCTTGTTTTTGGTCTCGATTCGAGGGACATGGTGAAAAATTTTTTTTTCATACGTGCGTACGAGTATACTGAATGTAGCTTTACATGGAATCGTGGAATTGAAAGGTACCGTGATTTACAGGTAGGATGGTTTTTTATTTTATTGTGGTAGTATAAATTGGATTTTTTTTATTAGACAGCTAGGGGCTTTAATATTTGGGTGGATTGAGATGAATGGTATATGGAGTTATACGTTTCGATTGATTTTCGAATTGAATAAGATGCGTATAAATAGGAGAATATTGTTCTATAAATATTCCTGGAATTACTAATAGTAACGATAGATTTTATTTGAAAATTATTTTAATAAACAAATGAATAAATCAATGTATCTAATGTAGGATTATTAATATTATAAACGAATTTCGGTGTCTATCTTAAGTAGTGTTTCGCAGATATTGAATATTTGAACAATTTCTCGTATATTTTATAATTATTTCAAGTCCTATTACTGAACCGTAAATACCTCTACATTTCTGCCGTAATTAAATACACATCGAACACAATAGTTCCACCTTCACTAACTCACGTAGCAACCAGGACCTACACTACACACTAAATTTTCGTAAAACTCGCACAAACCCACTAATCAATTGGCACCAAGATCAGGATTTAAAATCCCTCCCATTACAGTACCCAACCATTTCCAATCTAAACCCTAAGACTCCAAACGACCGATTACATAGCGACCGTACACCTCTTTCTCTAAATTACGACAATTAAATAAATTTTAACGCACCCCTAAACTACTCGCTTCATACAATCCCTATACACACCCTACAAGAATCCTTCTAACTCCCGATTCATCACCTCGCATTCTCACCGATCACTGATGTATATACACACACACACATACACATACACACATACAGAGAGTAACGCGCGATCGAGCTCGTCCCTGAATAATGCATGGCGCGCGTCGCACGAGACACGACGCTTTTTTGTGTCCCTCCCCATCGTCTTCGTCGTCGTCGACATGGCTTCTTGCGCCTCTCTCTCTCTCTCTCTCTCTCTCTCTCTCTCTCTCGATATATATACTTTAGCACTCAGGTTGTTGCAGAGACGCGTGAGTGTATGTAAGCGAGAGGTCGGTATAATTCATAGGCGGGCCGTTTGCTGGCGCCCGGGGAATGCGGAGGCATGTGCGAGATGCCGGGACAACGATGATGATGATGATGTCGTTACCAGCTGTCGCGACGAGGTGGTCGAAGTATCAAGGAATGCGTATTTTTTATATTTCTTTACTAATGGTACTACTAAACGTTCTAAAGTATTCATATATAATTTCCAAGTCTACATTACAAAGTTTTACCCTTCCTATCTCCACTTAGTAAAGGGTGTAGTAGTCCTATACTGAATTCCACATACTACATCCATCCGGTCAACGCGCGAACTCACCAACCGGCTAAACGTTATACGCTCGCGTGCACACACGCGCGTATAATCAAGCCCTTTGCCCTACTACCACTACTACTATAACACATACATATACACATATATACCTCGGTTCATTCATAATATACGTAAAGCGTGCGTGCGTGCGCTACCGTTCTCGTGCATTATGCAGATACGACACGCCGGATACCTCCCTCTCTCTCTCTCTCTCTCTCTCTCTCTCTCTTTCTCTCGCGCGCGCAAAGCCAGCAGAGTATATATAGCGGTGCAACGTCACCAGATATATTGCGCTCGTGTGTGTGTGTATATATATGTTTGCACGCGTGTGCGTACACGACGGTGGCATTATTCAATCCGCCCCCTTGCCTGAGGGGTGGTGAGAGAGTGAGAGAGTGAGAGGAAGAGAGAGAGATAGTGAATTAGGGAGAGATGAAAGAGTTAGAATGTAATGACAGTGGAGTGTATGGTTGTTGAGCGGTATTGCAATGAATTGGAGTGCGATTGATGAACTTCTGGTGTATGGTAGTTGTTGTTTGTGTATGTGTGTTATGTGTAGGTGGTAATGCTTTCAGGAGGAGGATTCTGTTTTATACACTGAGAAAAATGGTAAAAATTGTCTGGTCTGATTGTAAGTGTGGAACATACTCGAAATACCCGAAAAATTGCCATAAATTTATAGTAACTTTCACAATGTAAGAAAAATTGCCATAAATTTATTTCACACTTACAATCAGACCTGACAATTTTTACTATAACATTTTTCTCCGTGTAGATGGTTTTTATGTTTAGTTCTGCGTATGGGATTGGTATTGATGTGAAACTTATGAAGATTGTTAGAAAGAAAGAATTGATGAGGTTCTATACTTCGAATTAAATTTAATTTAATTACAGGGACGTAATTGCGGTTTGTTGTAAACAAACAAGTAGCAAAAAAAAAAAAAAAAAATCGAATAATGTATCAATGACTGAATCATACATACAAAGAAACATTCAATCCCTCGAACGAAAAAAAAACTTACAAGCATAAACGAACCAATACATCCATACGCATCTTCTCTTCAAGCAAAAAAATAAAAAAATCCCATAACCAAAAAAGCTCATGTAATACATACACATACACCATACTCAACCACTCTCGTATACCCACTATATAACATATATACCTCCCAAAAAACAAACCCGCACTGCTGCTATCGCAAAACAGTGCCCCCCGCACATGCGGCACATCTCGCGTTTACACAAGCAGCGCTTTGTTCGACGCGCGCGTCTCGAGGACGAATATGTCGCCCTGGTGGATCTTTATTTAGGTATATAATATGCGTGTACGTACGCGCCATCGTATATGTATTGCTACGTGGGTGGCGGTAAGAATTTGTCGGTTGAGGAGAGAGGTCAGTCGGTGTCGGTCAGTTGTCGGTCAGTTAGAGGTTGTACAACTATAAGTTGATTTTAATGAGGTATATATAGGTAAATTTTTCCAGGGACAACAGGAGCTACTCTCTTATTTTATTTGGAAGAATCAAAGTACAGTGATTTACCTGGATTCACGCGGATTTAAGTTTCAATGAACGCGTGTGTACTTTCCAGAATAGCTGAACTGTAGGCATGTGTAAAGCACGGGGCACACCTCGGCTGAAAGTTACCATCTGATCGTATACGCTTTCGGGCGAACTTTGCACGCGCATGTACTTGCCGTATAATTCTATGGCGAGACGCGAGTATGTATATATATATTTATATTCTCTTGCGGCAGAGTTTTAATCTACTGGCGATCAATGCTATGTATTTGTTGCGAAAAATTACGAGCGGTGTGTGTACGGGTCAGGAAGTTTTGAATGATTATCGTGATTGTCTAATATATATATATATATATGTTTCGAGGCTGTATAGTTAATGATGAGAAATTTGAGAAAATATAGAGTTTCAGGTTATTCGTTATACCCGATGTTTTTTTTCTCTCAACAATATCGAATTTTTGTTATGATTTGTTGTTTGCTATTACTTTTACGTAAGCGTTGTGTAATACTAGCAAGGTTTGTACGAATCAGTATTAATTCCAAAACTGTAGGTATAAATAACACCAAGCTGGATGAAAAATTGATAATAAATATTTAACTGTTACGTGATATATCTTGTTATATGCTTTCCCTTGTTTGCGTAATTCTACAATATGACCTAAAAAGTTCTTTTTCAGTATTGTACATCAACAGCATCAAGTCTAAATCTGATTTTTTTGCAAAATTTATATAATTCTTAACACAAAAATCTCTACCAAACATTTCATCCAATTAAAACATTTTTCCTGAACACCAAAACTTAAGATTCACCCATTTATTACACCACTTGTTATATTATACCTTATACTAAACCCAAAAATTCCACAACACATTACAAAGTCATCATATCAGCAGTTATAATCGATCCACCGTCTCGCACTTTATTCACGCTCACACACACACACTACACAAGCAGCAGCGAAAAATCGACGCTTGTTTGAAATTTCAAGCGCTTGCGCTCTGCTGATCTGGCTTTTGCGAATTCACGCTCGGACTGTTTGCGAGGCGTTTATTTGAGCTTATAGCGAGACAGAGAACACGCGAGCTCTTGAAAAGTCATTCGTTTCTTTGGGTTCAACGTGACGTAAAGTACCGATGCGCTTTTGAATTATTGTGAATTGACGGGAGAAATTGAATTAATGTAAATATAATATTACAGCGATCGAATTCTTCTCTTATACGTATATCATTATTAATAAAGATTTACCTCTAATCGGATTTCAAAACGGTTTATTTGATATATTTCACCAACTCTGAATTTTCTTCCACGCTGTTATTGTTTATCGTTGCGCAACGTCAATTTCAAAGTGTTATTGAACGAAGTAAAAAAAGAAAATACGCATTCCGACATTGTATATCTGCTATATATAAAACAAGCATCTTCTCGCGCATCGGTTGACAGTCGAATCCTAACCGCATTGCCCTTATTTATACAAAAATCTATACACAGTGACAAACCTAAACCGACAAATGGACTTGCACGACCGCGAACGCGACAAAAATCACTGAATGTAATGCGATAGTAGCTCGTCGGGTGTGTATATATACACACACACACACACACACACACACACACACACACACACATAGCGCGCGCGATCGCCTCGAATTAATGCTCGCGAGCATTGCAGGCGGCCGTTACGCAATGCGCTGTATATATATGCATGCATGCGCGAGCTCATGGATAATAGAGATTTTTGCTGTATATGTGGGGGGTATGGCTTTAAAGAATGATTTTCTAACGTTAGTTTGATATATAACAAAAATATATATATACGTGATATTACCGTAATTTGTTAAACTGAGAAATTATATACGATAGCTATATTTTAACTTTCCATTTCATAAATCTCTTTAACGAAGGTGAACGTATTTATTTTTAAACTCATTGTGAATAGCAATTTTCCTGTTAAAGTAATAGAGGCTTAATTTCTAAGAAACGTATACTAGTAAAAAAAGTCAATAGTAACTGTGTTCATTATAAAAATCACTTATAGCGATTTATTGATTGAAGAATTGTTTTTTTTTTCGTAATTTCTAGGAAGAGACGAAAATACTCTTCCACGATCAATTATCTCGTTGACCCTCGTCTAACACTCGTAACTCTTCTGACCTGACGACGATTTTAGAATTGAAAATAACATTAGCAATAAAATGACTATTTTTTGGGGCCGACAGTGACGAGTCTTGGGCGAAATTGTGAACAAGACGAAGAATCAATTTGTTTTCATAAATTGTAATAAAGAGCGCGTCTTACTGCAGTTTATATCTGATCGATAACAATAACTTACGTTTTATTGTACGTTTATGCCCTCGTAAAAGCAAGTCTTAAAAATCAAGAACAAGTTCGAAGGCGTAAAGATAAGTAAGAAATAAAATTACTTATGCACTGCAAGTAAAATACAACGACAGCTCGGCTAACGCTCTATATATATATATGAGAGTGAACGAACTTTTTTTCTCATTATACATACGCACGCGAAGCTGTTTCCTTAATTATGATGTTCGTGTATCCGTCGATTAATCGAATTGCGAGTAAAGATAACGAGTAATGCAAAAATATTGTAACTAACCATTTATACTATATGCAACCTGTATACATCTCTGAGAAAATATAACTAAAAGGAAATTTATGAATTTTAATTTCGAATATACGACTTTTTAATCCCCCAACGTGTTTTTACGGCTTATCGCTATAATGACGTCGTACATCTAATTACGAATTCCAGCACTGAATTTTCCGTTACCTTAAAATTGAATTTTCGCTTTTTATCGGTATACCGTGTGTCATACACCGCTCGCGACATCATAAAACACCCATAAAAACTGAAACTTAAAAGCACGAACATACCAACAAGTGTATGCGAAGACACACATTTTAGTTTCAAGTCTCACTACGCAAGAAAATATAACTCCTACGCTAAATATTCAATTACCTTCGCGAAACAATTCAACGACCTCGAAAATTCCTTACACCCGCAGTCGCTCGTATTCCCCGTGCGCACCTCCCAATTAACACATCTCACCCAATTACCCATCCGCACCGCAGTACAAAAAAGAAAGAAAAAAAAAATAAAATTCCTCGCGTACACCATCTCTATAACGACACAATTAAATAATCGAAAGCGGAAATCACCGGCGACCCTCGCCATTAATTAAGCCTCACCACTGCCGCGTGCTACATAACTAATTGCTACCACACACATACAGTCAGACAATGAGAATTCAATTTTATACACATAGGTCATCTCACACGCGCCCCCGCGAGGTATATCAAACCGCGTAGTAGACATGTATGTGAGAGTTAGAAGCGGGATCGTGATTCTTTTCAAGGAACTATATATGTATATGCGTGTGTGTGTGTATACATACGGGTGGTGGGAACGGGACTTTTTTTCGGCTACGCTCTTCAGGATATTTGGATGATAATTGCGGGCGGGAAAAGAGAAAGAGAGAGAGAGAGAGAGAGAGAGAGAGAGAGAGAGAGAGAGAGAGAGAGAGAGAGAGAGAGAGAGA
>JAYJLV010062595.1:0-17143 GCA_036873485.1 Torymus texanus
TATTCACTAATGTTTCGGTGGAGCAATTTTCACTAATCTTTAGTGGATTTTTCACTAATTCAACTTTAGAGAGTAGAAGAAGATAAATTTACAGTGGATTTAGAATAAAAATTTGAGTACAATAATGAATTGTAAACAATACCGTATTGGCATTAAGATATTGTGAGGCAAAAATTTAAACGGTATAATATAATTATTATTTTATATAAAAAAGCACGGCATTCTTGTAAAATAATTGATAAAATTATTTATACGATATCTGATACCGAATGAATAAAGAAACTTCCTTTGTAAAAATAAAACATAATACTATTCATTAATACATTATTATTTACAGTTTTAAAAGTTATTGATCAATATCAATTAGTATCTATTATATTAAACAAATGTTTTTTAAAAGTGTATTATATTTTCTTATGTGTTCTGCAGGAAATCATCAAACTAATATTATTTGAAATACGTTATCACTACGTATAAGTTACATTCAAAGCGATGCTCTTTTAATATTTCAACTATACACAACTAATGCTATTACATCTTGTATCTCCTTCTAAAAATAAGCACAAACGTCGGTACAACCATAATTCCGCGAGCCGACAAAAGGTGAAACGAAAGATGTGACCCGTAGCGCACAAAATAGCGCGGGTGCACTTTGCATAATCATGCGCTCATTCGGCCGAGAATGAAATGCAGCAGTAAAACGACCACCTGCCAAGGGCGCATATATCATCTCTGTATCTGTGTACGTGTGTGTGTGCCTATGTGCACGTCGAGTGGCTCGTTCGGCACGTCAAATATTAAATATGAAATGCTCCGTGTATAATGCCACTTGTATATATACGTACGTATGTCAAGTGGCGAATCCAGGGACGAGATTTCCGCCTTTCTCTCTCTCTCTCTCTCTCTGGGGATGAAATGAAGTTTTTTCTTTAATTTTCTCGGATTTCACGGATAAGAATAAATTTTATATTATGCATTTGGTGGTATATTATACATTTACGAGATTTTCCTTTTAATGAGAATTTTTTGTGGAAAGGAAAATTCAATGCTATATTTTAAACCTCCATGTGTACCATTTCGTGGAACGCAATTCAAATATACTAGTTACCTAGATTGATATAGTCTTTTAAAGTTTATTAGGGGAATAACCTCGAACTTTCATGTTTCAACTTTTGCATGTATATTACATATTTTCGAAACCGATGCACAGATTAGTTTTTTCAACCTTGTTAAACGTCTATTATATACGAGCGCGCGTGTGTGTGTGTGTGTGTGTGTAACATAATATGACAAAACGTTTATCCTTACGATGTCCAATAAAAGTCCCCCGGCATGGACAGACACGAATTCCATACGCACCACGCGATCCTCATTTCCATGACAAAAAAATCCGATATCAGCTGGACAAAGCTATGCTAACTAGCTGGATTAGCCATTCCAAGTCTCCATCTTTCTCTCCTAGCACGCGTACACGCGTTCACTCTCAAGGCTCACCGGGACGGTATTATCGATCAAAATTTCACGAGCCACGACGGACCGCGCGAGCCCGTGAAAAATTCGAATTGCAAATGGCGAAAGTGTGTATTTACACTTTAACCGAGGATGTGTTATATACACACACACACATACACTTGTATATATAGATGCATATTGGGGAGGTAAACATGAGTAGTATGATAGCTCTAGTGATCGATAGAAAGGAGGAGGAGGAGGAGGAGGATAAAACGCCTTAAGATTATATTAATTAGATTGATTCTGATTAGATGTATAATGTCGTTTACCGATGTTCATATATGGATATGTACGATAGGTTCTGTGTTTGTACACGGGTATATTTTAACTGTAATTACTCCATCTCGCATCGTTTTTCGTTTAAGCTAATATAGGGTTGGGTTACCACTACGTCAGACTATTCAATTCGATTATTGATGCTCAAATACGCAATATTACATTTGAATGTAGATCACCAAGATTGCCAAAGCATAATATATTGGATTTGCTTGTTCCATAACTAACGGGTATAGTTGCTCTTGGATATTCGATTAACTGTATATAGTGACTGAAATAAATTGAAATAAATATAATACAACGACGTTTGTAATTAATGTCTGCTGAAACATATGTCATTTCTGAAAACTCATTAGGCGAGTTGTGCAATTCAAATGTCATATAATTATTACGGAAATATTTCGTTCTAATTTAACTGACGTTTCGTATTTTCAACATTTAGTGTCACGAGTAACAAAAGAAGACTAAAATATATTATAGATTTGCACATAATCATTATTAATATATTATTACTAAACAATATGCATCCTACGTATCGTTACTAAATTATTATTGTAAATTTACGAATCTCACATATATAGGAGAATGTCCGCTGCAACCGATTACAGTGGGTATTATTTTCCAAGTGTAGCAAACAATTGAACAACTGCAAATGCTCTTTCGTCAAGGTATAGTAGTCCATCGATTTTATTTCCGAACCTTCAAATGCTTCAAGCACTCGCTATGATATACAATAGATCGTCGAACGAAACACTCGATCAGGTCAATCGGTTTATATATACTCAATCTTACAGAGCTTGGCACTGGATTATTCTTTAAACGAGAATTCGAATGTACATCGAATCGGTATCAATCATTTTCGAAGCATAGCGCGATATAGGTTCGATCATTTCGTCGTTTCGTGTATTTACTTTCGAATTGAAACTGTTGCTCTTGCATACATACTGGAAAAAAAAGGGACGGTCATTTAAAACTGTGATAGATGATCAGTCGGGTATAATGTTTTCGAATAGTACGTCAATCACATTGAATACACATAAAGCTTTCATTTGTTTTTTCTCTTTTTAGAAAAAGTCACGTTATCCACACATCAGCCGCTATATATATGAACAATTATTCGTCATGAATTTTTTTTCTTCACGCATTCCTACAGCAAAACCACACAAACCCTCTTTACAACACAAACCCACAACCAAAAACTTTCCCAAACTCACTATCTCTTTACTATACGACACCAGCTCAGCCAAAAATAACCAGGGCCAATCCTACAACTTCGATTGAACCCTCCGAAATAACAATCTCCTGATCGCTACTTAGCGCGCTGAATCAACTAACAAGTCCAATCTAACTTCTAGCTACGGGCAAGGGAGCGGTTGCAACCCGATACGCCACAACACACGCGGTGGTTGATGTCTGTTCGGTGCATCTCTCATACGCGTATATATGTGTATGTATATTATATATGTATGCGGTACAGGCCTCGTATATAATCCGACAGAGGTTTAATTATCGTATACATATATGTATATACGCATGCACGAACTGCGTAGTATGTTATATCTAATATCGCTGCTGTTGTGGCTGTTTCTATATAACGGGGGTAGGTGTATATATTGTCGCACGCGTACGCCATGTGGGAGAAGAGTGGCGTGTAAACGAAGCAGGTTGGTAAGTCATATTCGCGTGGGTCTATAGTTCATTATTAGTGGAAGGGGTTCGAAAGAAGTTGGAAATTTTGATGATTTTGAAGCTGGCGTGGTTATTTTTAGCATAGTAATACTTGGATAGTATATACTTGGAAGACTTGGATGGTAAAATTGTACCACATAATATGGAGACGTATATAGGTTTGTAAAGAAGAGTAATGAAATTCGCCAAATTTAATTAGCGATTGCTGATTTTCAATAGACTTTCTACGACTTTTTCAGCACTCCATGGGAAGATTAACTTTTCAAAATTTTGCTACCCAATTCAAACACTAATCCTATTTTTCAAGCTTCTACATTACTTTGTAACTCAAAAATAATCTATACCAACCGATTCGAAATTGCCAATTCATCTGTCGTATCATTCACTACCCGAAAATACGCTGTTACACATAATTCCCACCTCCCCTTATTTAGCTCTACTCGCAACCCTTTCTACTTCAGTATACATATATATATATATATATATATATATATATATATATACACACACACACACATACTTCCTGTTCTACGCGCGCGCCATTTCGAAGCAAATATTTGACCCGCGAACAAGTAGCAGAGGCGCGCAATATAGTATCGGTTGCGATGGGAACGCGCGTTGTGCGCAAATGTTTACAGGTTTGTTCAGGAATAATATACGTCGGAACTGAGCACGATGTGGACACGCGGATGCGCGCAGTGCGATCTTTTTTTAGAAAAAGCGCCCGATCCCCGCGACGATATATAGAGCTGTATGGCGTAATCGCTTTGTTCCCGTTTTACCCGCGGGGTGCCTGCGAAAATATCGATGTTTTCGTTTTGAATTGAAATTTCACTCCGTTCAAATGGCTTAGTTATGGTTCTTTTTTAATTAGAGTTATGTGTATTTTGGGTTTATCGTTTCTTTGTTTGTTTGAACTATAAAAATGTATAATATATAAAAGATAAAAGTCGTGTCAGACGGAGAAACATTTTGTAGTAAAAATTGCTAATTTCGAAAGTAATTGTAGGATATAGACTCATATTTTTATCAATATTATTATACAGTTTTACAGTAAAAATTCTTAACTTTATAAATTCTATAGACTTTATAAATAGCAGTTTTTGCTATGATAAACTGTAGTCATTTTTATGAGAAAATAAGACGATCCTACATTTATTCAGAACAAATAATAATTTTTACTATACATACTATTTTTCTTTATTAATATTATTCGACGCTTGGTAAAACGAGTTTACGAAGATTTTTTATATATTTTGGGTTAATTAATTTATTCCTACACGTATAACAGAGCTGTTTACGTCTGTAATACAATTTATTACGTATTACATTCAACAAAAATTTGGTACAAATACCTGAATTAAAAATGAGCACAACGCGAGAGTCATATTAGCAGAAAAAATTATTCTTCCGCACCGCCTGAAACTTTTCCATCTGCTAAGTAGTAACAGTTACGCTCTGGTACGTCAGAGTGTATCAAACATTCCCTCATAATACTTACAAACTGGAAGCACGTACATTACTTTCCCGCTGTAAAGCACATTAAATAAATTTAAATAAGTAGATTCTCATATTTAGAGGCTTCGTATAAGGGATAGTTCTAAATAAAGTATAATTAAAATTTGAAAGTATCACTAAAAACTAAATCCATTCAAAAATAAATAATCTTCAAATGTATTCTTAGTCAAGTTAATTTAAAAGAAAAAATTTAATATTCTTCGAATTAAAAGTTACATCGCATTATCTTATACATATATATACGAAGCTGAAATATTTACATACTTTGACGCGAACTCGTTTGAAAGTTCCAAACAAAAACTATCTAGTCTTTCTCCGTGCAACACAATGGTGTTATATATATATATATATATATATATATATATATATATAGTAACTTCATAAATTCTGTTAAGACCTCATTAAATTTTCCTAAACCATGCGTAACGAAAAGAACCTTTCCAACCCAGTTCCTCGCCACTCAATCGCGCGCATCCTCCCTGCGCCCACTTCTTAAGTACGCAAAAGGATACTCGCGTATATCCGATTAATTAGGCCACACGGCGTCAGGAACACGACATGCAATTCAAACGTGAGAGAGAGAGAGAGAGCGAGAGAGCAAGAGAGAGAGAGAGAAAGTGCGACGTCGCTATAGCGCGTGCTAACGAGCGTAATCGGTAATTAGCCCCGGGCGTCAACCAACTGCTCTTGCAAGACGACAAGACCCTCTTGCGTATACATATATACATATAGTATATAGTAGCAGCGCCGTCCATTTCCTCTCCATATATAGGAAGGCTGCTGAGGAGGACGAGGAGAAGCGTAATTCCTCACGACGCGTCGCAAATTGCGGTCGATGCTAGAATTTGATTAGGAGGAAGAGAGCGAGATGGATGAATGGAGGTGGAGGTTTCTGTTTTTTCGTGCGAGTAGTTTTTTTGCCTGGCGTGAGGTTTTGGAGGGTTGAAAAATCATTGTCGTTCGCACGGTAACTATGGCCTTAGCAGTAGATATATGAGAGACTTATAAGTGAGTTATAATAATGGGTGGGAGAGATTTAAAATATATTAACGTGTGGTGATAGATTCCGAAACTTGACTAAAATATATTGAAGCATTGTTTTGGTAATTTTTAACTGACAAGAAGAGTATCTCAGGTCCCGATCACGGATTTCGTTCAAACTTTGAGATATGTTTTTAGATGCTAAAATAGGAAGGAAGCCGCAATATTAGACCCTAACGTCACGATAAACTGAAGTTATCGGCATTTTTAGCAATATATTAAGGAAATATTGATAAAAATATTCTGTTTTTCATGTTAATTATTCAGACCAAAAAGACGTTATATACACTTGTAAAAAAAGAAAATAAAACTATATAGAGCGTGAGCTTTCCGTTACTTTTTGCAGAATTAAAAAATATCTATTCCTTCCAAAGTTATGGTAGTTTGAAGTTAAGCAACGAAAAACTGCTGATAAATGAATAAAAACTAAGGCGTCAATTTTATGTATGTTTCATGCATTTCCGTTGCTTAATTTCAAACTTCTATAACTTTTAAAGGAATTGATATCTTTTAATTCTGTAAAAGGCAACGGAAAGCTCGCGCTTTGTAGTTTCATTTTCTTTTTTTTACAAGTGTATATAATGCCTTTTTGGACTGAATAATTAACACGAAAAACAGAATATTTTTATAAATATTTCTTTAAAATGCTGCTAAAATGTCGATAACTTCAGATTGTCAAAGCGTTAAAGTCTATTTTCACGGCTTTCTTCATATTTTGGCATCTTAAAAAAATCTCAAAGTTTGAACGAAATCCATGACCCGGATCTGTGATACTCACCTTGTAAGTTTACTTTTTTTCGTAATTAAGAATATTAACATCAATAAAAAAGTATAATTGTAATGCGAAACATTAAGACTGTATAATATAAATAGAGCTTTCTAAGTAAAACTTTCAATGAGTAAATATAACATTTTAAATTTATGTCGAAATTCTCGACCAGAGGGAAATATGAGTATCTTATTAAAGTTCTTGCGTCGTCTTAATTTAAATTTTCCGAGCTTAATTATTATTCTCGTACAACAGCGTTACTTTGCAGCTCATATTATTTTTGTTTAAAATAATGTTTTCCACGGAATATTATATAATTATATTCTAACATAAATAAATACATTTATGATTACTGAAATAGAACCTTATTTCTTTACAAATCGCTTTCCAAACTACAAATCCACAACTTTCTATAAACCCAGTCTATAAAGTAACCAAAAATACATCCCCTACAAAAAACCGCGACACATCACAAATTCACAACTCAAAAGTTCAATCGTCCCCGTCTTCAGCACCAATGTACACACAAACCACTAGCTGATATATGCACACACCTCGCAGCAACAAAACCCTGGCGACCAATAGTAGAACCCGGATGTCGGTAAGTCTGCCACACCGCACCGCGGAGATATATCCGTCCGCCGACGAACTCGCGCGCGTGCAATTACGCTGGGGCAGGGCACATCACGAACTCCGCGTCTTGTGGTGTGTACACGCTATATGCGCACATCACAAAGGCGCCTCTAATCACGATGCGGGCGCAAATACGAAGAGGGGACGATGTGCGCAGCTATATAGCAATATCCGTCTACGAGAATTGTTGCTTCTGCTGGTGGCAGAAGATTTTGTTTAATGCGCGTACAGTTAGGTATATTGTATAAGAAAATGCTTGTTTTTTCCAAGCGGATACTTTTTGTGCGGGTATCGTGTAATGGTTTCGATATAACTATATATTTTAAGAGGGTTGTGGGATATAATGGCGGGATAATTTTTTATAGGAAGGGTAGTAATGAAGTTGCTTGATATTTTAGCATAGTATTTAACGCGTGGCGAAAAATTTTAGCGTATAGGTCAAGTCGAGCCGATGGATATTGAGGAAAAATAAGGTTGGTTACGTAAGCAGGGCAAGGTCGAGGTTGATTTTAAAGCGACTTCGGTTCTTTGTCGCTGAGTTTACGCTAATCTTCGATCAAGTATATGGCTTTGAAATTAAAGTTATTTTGAGTTTATGGATGATTTGGATGTAATAAAAGTTAATTAATTTGTCTGGAAATTTCATATAAGTATCAAACTTTATTTAAAGCGCAGAAATGAGTGTACAGTATATGTAAAATACATATTTTTGGATAGGATGGAAATGAAAAAATATCTCTAATTTTGATTCCCTTGTTCTTTGTTTCTTATTTCCTCTTAGGCCTCAATGCTATTAGCTTACTAATTTTAACAATATAAGTATATTTCGTTATATAAGAGATATGGTGCAAAATAAAATTGAACTGTATGTGTGCACTTTAACTTCGTATAAAGAGTAATATGAGACTTAACCCGTTGGTCATTTACATTTTGCATGTCAAATATTTCCTTTGAATATGAAAATAAGTCTAAAAATTCATAATCTACTCGAAGCATTAAATTATCATTGTATTCATACATTTTCGGTGGATAAAACAGTAAAGGAAAATTCAATTAAATAACGTATTTCTAAATCGAAATGTTTTATTAAACTTTAATGTCTATAATTCATGTACTTTTGTACGTAAAATAATAAAAATTGTTACGAGATCACGAGTTATTAAGTACTTTTTATTTCAATTAACTTTTAGTTAAACAAAAAAAAAACAAAAAAAATAACATAAAAAGTAGTACTGCAAACAGCGGTTTCAAGTTCACTGAGGCCAATTAGTAGCAACGTAAGCAATTACCGTCTACAATCACTGGCTACACAAACTTTTACATTATACATTCCGAAACTTGTGTACAATGCCAAAACATGCCACCGATTATAACATACGGTGCATGCGCTTCACACACACACACACACACACACACATGTGATAAAACAACTACAACACAACCGGATCTCCTCATAAAACTTGCACTCATCCGTCAGAGCCAAAAAGTCTCTCTTTAGCCGCGCTAGGTTCTCTTCGTTCGATGACGAGAAGAAACGAGAGCACACATACACAGAGAGAGAGAGAGAGAGAGAGAGAGCCACCAAACAAGCACAGAGAAGGTCGACCGAGATTTCGCAGAGAACGGAACCTGTCGCGCGCGCGCGCACGCTCTCCACGCGGCCTTGGCACTCGCGCGTCGTGCCATCGACTTTCTCGCGCGAGCGCGGGTGGTGTGAAAGAGAGAAAGAGAGATAGAGAGAGGGAAACGGCCGAGTCCATTAGCCGCTCTCGTATATATGTGTATAGGTACATATATATTTACAGAGAGAGCTCGTTGGAAAAGGCAACAACCACGGGACGAGAAATGGATGGTATATATATAGTGGTGGTTGTATAGTAGCTTGTGGAGGGTGAGTGAACTGATTGCGAAATGGGGTGAAGTTTTTAAAAGCGTTGATTCAGTTGTCGGCAGGTGGTTAAAAAGTGCTTTAGAACTTCTTTTGTTAGGGGGTTCGTGATAAGTGAGCCGGTTCGTTGTGTGTTTATTTGAAGATAATTTTTAGGCATGAATATAAGGGGGATGTTGTTGTTTTTAATATTTAAACGCTTACAGGGATTAAATTATTCGAATGTAGGTATAAAACGTATTGAATAATAATAAACGTATAAATATACTATAGTTGTAAAACTTTTTTTCGAATTTCCAATGAATATATCAAGTCAAAATATCTTTTTGAACGAAAAACATTTTTCAAAAATAACTCTAGACAAAAATCTATGCGAAACTGCTATTTCGAATTCTAAGGATATACTTCCTTAGAATTGCATTACTACTCGTATGCAAGATCCAAAGCACTTCAAAACTCAATACCCAGTGAAACTCGATTTTCCAAAAAATCACATACACACACACGCGCGCGCACATCAGACGAAACTTTAAACCCACCCTCGACCTTTACAAATAAAACATCGAAACCCTTCTTCAATCCTCTTCTAAAAGCACTTCTTCCATCATCGGTTTCCGTTCTATATGTGTGTGTGTGGGTGTGCGTGTGTGTGTGTGTGTGTATATATATATATATATATATATATATATCCGCTCTATGGCAAAAAGCACGTCAACGTGGAACAATAGCCGCATAAGAACCGACGCGGCGAAATAATTATATTCATGAAAGAGGCTCGCAAGCGTGGATTTTCGCGAAACGTCGGTTGAGGCATTAATCGCGAGTAAAGAGCGACTCTTCGTCGTGGAAATGGGATTTTTTCGTCGGGGAAGCAAGAGGGAGAGGATTTTCACGAGGACAAATGAACGCTGAGGTAGAATATAAGGTTCGTATATATATAACGGTGAAATTTCAACATTGAGTGGAGGCAAGGTATATATAACTGCGTCGGAGTGGCTTTTGTGCGAGAGTTCATTTGTGATAGGAGTATTTCAGGTATTATGTCGCTGTAGAGAAATAAAAAAGAACGAGGGAACAATGGTTATGATATTGTAAAAGTGTATTTCTACAAAATATAATTTAGTGGATTAGGGTGAAAATGAACGATAATGTAGTTTCTATTTGAACTTTCGAGTTTCAAGGGAAGCCAATGGAATATGATATATGGTAAAATGTTCACGTGTTACGAGCGCGCGAGCGTTTGGTACTCGTATAATAAGCAACATGACATACGTGCCCGGGGACTACTTGAATTCTCCTGCGGTTTCACAATCGACGCGATAATAGCTTTACGAGCGCCAAATTGCATATATATATATACTGCGATGTAACTTTTCATCGTTCGCATGCATTGTGGGAAATGCTGTGAAAATTGTACTTTACGTTTAACTGATGTCTTAGTCGATTTAATCCATTATATCTTATAATTTATTTAGCGTTCAAGTGCGGGTTGTATGTAAAAAAGCTTCAATTACCAATGAAATTCGTTTAAACGACATTCGCTTCGATTTTTTATTTTAGCGAATTGTCGTCGTATAAAAATTCACTTACGGAATTTAAATACATTATCACGTATGGATGGCATTTAAAAAAATTAATTTACCATACCGAAAGCCTTAAATTAACTTTGACGAGCTGCGGTTTAGCGATACATCGATATAGTTTTCATCAGCATCGCGTGGCGCAAAGGCTCCGCCGTTACTGTTGATTGATCTAAACTAACAGAAACAGATGCAGCTAGGCGTTTTCAAGACCTATCGCGTGTCAAGGACACAATGAAGCACTTTATGTGTGAAGTCGAAGTCGGCGTACGCACTGTGCATTTGCAGTAAATATGTCTATAAAAATGATTGTGCGAAAAAATAAAAGTTTTTTTTCATCTTGACCTTCGCGCGAAAACATTGCGGCGAGAGAATTGTTTCATAAATTATTCCAATTATATAATTTAAAGAAAATAAAAGACGAATTTGTATTCACCGCGCGTTGCAACTTCTAAGAAAAGAACGAAGTATCCACGAAGGGCGCGTCGAAATTTATGTTGAACCACATAGTTACTGACTAGTTATTTTGTACAATATTATTTTTCATTTATTTTCAAACCTTAATTTTCATTAACTATTTATCATGATAATGTATACGATTAAGAATTTAAGATCAAATAAAAAATGATAAAAGATTTAACACATCATGTTAATTCAATTTAAGTGGAATGACATCAACTTTTAATATTGCTGTAATAATCGATTGCACAACCTTTATTTCCATCTCCTTCTCTATCTTATAAAGTATTATCTCATAAATTATTTTCTGGACACACTTCATTATTATACACCTACGTTTTTACCTTCTAATATACTCACACGAACTTCAACTTCCTGAAATGATAATCGAATACCGCCGACGAAGCCAATGGACATCGCGCTTTTCATCCCGCGAGCGCAGAAATATCGTAGTTCTTTCTCTACCTCTTCATTGGCAGCAGATACTTCATAGAATGCTCATTTATACGCATGTAATTCCTTTAGCGAGAGCTCAAGCGAGTGTATTGAAAAATCAATCTTCCCTTAAGGAGGCTTTTTATCGCGAGCAGCACACCGCGCGAAAAGAATAATTTTTATCATTAAAAACTCCGACGGAACAAAGTTCGCGTCCGGTAAGCTTGAAGCCGAAGAGCTTCGAGAGATGGGATCCATTAAGAGCTGCAGCGTGGGAAAGTATTAAAAAACTTACTTGGGAAATTCAAGTATACTAATTATCCGTGTGCTTTAGTTGTCCTTTTATAATGTGGGTTTTCAAATACGCGAATAATAATTATAAGCATGTTGATTTTTGATAGATACAGTAGATCGTAGCAGTGGAGGACGAAGTCCAGGTACGAGAACAAAATGCTATTTTCCCTTTCTCATATTTGCCATTTTTTTCATTTGATATGTATACAAGAAAATACAAACGCTTGAAGTTGAGCACGCTGCGTTTTTCGCATCCGTAACCGCATATGTAGTGGCATCGTATAACTATGGTTTCGATATTTTAATCTTCTAAGATTATTTACGAAAAATTATAAAAATCATTTACTAGAGGCATAGTAGCTGTACTCGGTGAAAAATTGCAATAATGGCGATGTGAATTAAAGACAAATTTTTTAGAACTAAATTATTGTTTTTCATACTTATTCTTCTAACTTCTTCATGTACTACTTGACTTTTTTTTAATCAACTTATACTAATTCTGTAATTAAATTGAATTTTATACATTTTGTTGTATGCTTATAAATTAGGACCTCTATAGTATATCTGCATTATAGTTCAACAAAGTTTGACTCTCTAATAATCATTAAAATTAATATGCAACAGTTAATAATATAAGATAATTCAGCCTTTACAATATCTAACAATGTCGATATACAAACACACTGTCAACAATAAATACAATGGCTGTCGCGTTATTCGTGCTTGAGGAACGACCAAACCCGTATCGATGCAGAGGTATGTGCATTCATACATCGCACGACCCGCTTATACTCTATTCCACATTGTCTACATCGAATAACGACCGTAAATACCAAATGCATACACGAATATCCCAATTAATAGTTTACAATGCAATGAGTACGCGTCGAACTCGGCGGTGATTTGGTTCTCCTGTCAATATATAGACACACTCTCGTAAAACTATCAACACTTTTGTAATAGTATGCAAATTTATCAGCACTATTCGTAGATAAAAGTCGACAATGAATATTCGCATGTATAAGTTTTGTACGGATACATGGATGTGAGAATTTCGAAAATTATCGTGAGTGAAAGTTAATATAATTATTCGTTTAAATTCAATTTCATCTTTAATTCTTAAGCTATGTTTTTCTTTTTGAAGTCCCTGATTTTTTATGCAGTAATGCTATTCCTTCCTGTTATGCAACTTGTTTCGAAAATGTATGTTTTACTACATATATTTGGATAGAGGAGAAAATTCTAATCCGAAAGTTCCTTTATCATTTTTTGATATAATAAGTAGTTTTTTAATATAATTTTTAATACTTATTATAACAAAAAATGGTAAAGGAACTTTCGGTTTAGAGTTTTCTCCTCTATCCAAATATATGTAGTAAAACATACATTTTCGGAACAAGTTGTATAGCTTAAATGGCGCTCATTTACTCTCAATGTAAAAGTAATGATTTTTTATTGAATTTTTCATATATTAATCGTTTGATTTATAAATCGGTCAGTATGATACTCAATATACCTTTAAATTACAACTTGCTTCGTATAACTTACTCCACCACTAAAATTCCCTCCATACTTTAAACTCTATTCCTCCCGGCCTTTTCTATTGCACACGAACCCAGTCCCAAAATTCCACATTTCGGTCACTGCCCCCCACTCGCTCAACCATATCTCCAACCGGAACTCCGCACTAGCCACTCGGATACCGTCGCGCGCATAGACAAATCGTGAGGATCTTTCGGGGGTAATGATCGGCTCGCGTGCGTTTATGCGCCGACCCGATCGCGAAATACGACCTGCAGAGCCGGGAAATTAGAGATAAGAGGAAGCAGAGGGAGGGGGACACTTCGAGTAAGATAATTTTCCTGCAGGGCGACGGTAATTGATGAGCTGTCCAGCTGAGCGGTGCAATGAAGCCGTCTTGGGAGGAGACAGTGGCGGTTCGGTGAGGGGTGAAAAAGTCCTCTCGAGTGATAAGGAGATGAGGGATTCTATGGGTACTCATTTCAAGTGGGGGATAAGGGTCAAGCTATTTTACAGTCATCCTCACTTTAGAGATCTGATAGAATTGTTGTTACAGTTTAAATGAAGTAATTTTATTTTTTATATTTCTGTGGAGGAGAATGAATATTTTAAAGAGGTGGCATAACAAATAACTGTATTTACTGAAGGTTTTAAACTAGCTATTTTTTCAACTTCTAAATAAATATCCAGCTGAATTGGGTTGTATGCGCATCAGTATCACGATAAATTAGAGGCCAAAAATCAAGCACTTTATTTATCATGAAGATAAATGTTCTTTCGGGCCCGCCTTTTCATAGTAATGCTGCTCAAACCTTTGTGAAGCAAGACAGTTCAGCTGATATGAGAAGATGGATAGGTCATTTCGTTCCTATACCTATATCTTAATCTTCAATTTTAATTACACACTTTTAGAGGCCGGCTTGAAGTGACCTCGAGTGCGTCTTCGAGTATAAATACTCGTTTCTGGAAAAAAAACACGTGTTTAGAATAATTAAAACCGAGTCATTTTAACACACTGTTAATATTAAGGTGTTGACCCATTCATTAATAAAAAAAACTAATTTCACAATTAGTTTAATATAAGTAAACAGATAACAAGTACCATAGAAATTAAAAACTTAATGCAATAATCATTATGAATGATCTGAAGATTAAAAATTATAGTTTCCATATAAGGTAACTTGAGAAAATTTTGCATAACAAATTTAATAGAACAAACTATTAAAGGTCAATTAAAATATAGTACATTTCCTACTAAGGAACAAATTAAGAATGCTCGAAGAATGATATTGACTTCCTCATCTTTATTTATAATTCAAAAATATGTAAATATACAATGTATAACGTGGTATTATGCACTTGCAGTCGCTAGTTTCGGGTACCACGACAAACGTTCTTGTTTCGTGCGTTATTCACAAACAGGGGAGACCGGAACTAGTTAGCCGACTTTTTAAATTTCATTTTTTTGCAAAAAAAAAAAAAATATGAATCTAATGAAAAAAAGATTTTTACTATTCCAAAGTAAGATTCCATCTAAAGAATACTTGTGATTTTTTTTCAAACTTATAAAATGATCTGCAAAAAAGTTAAAAGCGATTTTTGACTAATTTGCCTCGTTTGATTATTCTGGGCTAAGTTGGCATACAATAAATTTCAGAATATTATACAAAAATTAATGATATTACTTTATTGATTATATGAAATGCCAACTTGCCCCACAAAAAATCTGCCAACATGCCCCGGGGGTACAATTAAATATAAAAATTAAAATAAAGATATTAAATATTGCAATAAAAAAAAAAAAAACTTGTAAACTCGTAAAAAAACTATTATTATAATCTATTCTACAAGGAAATAGCTTATTCTAATTTTTTAACGAATTAGTCGATTTTTACTAAAATGTAAAATTTACATAGAATATGGTAAAAAAAATTTCAAACTAAAATCTTTCTGCAGCGCACGGTGCTATCGAACTGAAACTTAAAACAAATATTCCTCGCCTCATTTCACGTTACTAATGTCAATAGCGTTGACGTCTCTTGTTTCTATCGCGAGTTATTAACATTTTGCGAAGCAGCCCCAGTCTCCCCTACCCTATGATTATCGAATTTATATGGCACCAGGCAATCACGCATTACTTGTTAACCTCCTCATCGCTTATACATACGTACTAAAAAATATCCTCCCAGACGGAAGGACATCATAACTACCATCTCTTCTTCCGTTCTCGCGACGAGTTTGATCTCCGAACTCCCTCGTTCGATTTCATACTCACGAGGCTCTTTATAGCATTGTAATATTACATTGTAAAATACTAAAATTCAATCTATCATCGGTTAGAAAAAATTTCAGGTACTTGGTTACTTTTCAGATTCATTCTATTGTAAACAAATCAAAGAAATTCGGAAAATTTTGAAAATACGTAATCTGTATATACCATTTTTCACATTTTTTATAGACTCAATTACACCATTCATTTTAAAATAAAAAATACACCAAGCAACTATTTCTTTCGAACCATAAAATCTGTCTCACACTCAAATACCTCTTTCACCCCTTAAAAATCCCAAGACTTTCGAGCCTTTCACCAGCCCTTTTCGCACGTCAACCCCATTTCCCAATAACACGGCGACGCGAGCATTATTCACGCACACGTATATACATATACACACACATATGTGCGCAGAGGCATTACACACAGTGCGCACGACAACTGCTAGCTACTATCTCGACGGCAATAATACGTTCTCGGCGACTATATAGCACGCAGCGGGGCAAAACACGTGGGAGAGGAAGGCGAGAAATGTAGGGCAGATAAGCGAGTGCGCGATGCATCTTCGCTACTACAGTGTGTATGTGTGTGTATGTCTGGATGGGTGCAAAGTGTTATATATGTATATATACGTACCTTATTCCACACCACCCACGGCGATTTACAGACACGGCGCGAAATTCGAAAAGTTTTCGCCGGCAACATCTTCGATTGTGCAGAAAACGCGCGTGCGAATCGCGTAAGAAAGTTTATGAGGCAGGTGGTGTAATAGTAGTAGTTAGATGGATGGGAGGAACGCGAGAGTAAAGGAAAATGCGCGGTGGCGGATTGAATCTTGACGCTCACTGGTTTATTAATGTGCAGTGATTTTCGTGGGACATTGGGGAAGTACGAAGAAAAATGAAAGAATTCCTTGCGTGTCTTGGGAATAGAAGGGGAAAACTCGTTATAAATTGGAGTTGTTCGATAAATGTAGTGTATTTTTTATATTCTCTGTCGTTACCATACGGCATTTGAAAATATAGCATAAATTGATTATGCATGGACTGTAACTACGAATTACCGCTCTGGGATACGCGCTGTTACTCAAGTTAGACAAATTGCTTTATGAATAAAAGAACATTGTAATGACGCGCTCCCGCTCGAAATTCCAGTAGTGTGTGTGTGTGTGTATATATATATATATATATATATAAATATTCTAAAATATTCTATAATTCGCGTTTGCATAAATCAAATTTCAATGTGTCGAGTTT
>JAYJLV010062614.1:0-17137 GCA_036873485.1 Torymus texanus
AGAGAGAGAGAGAGAGAGAGAGAGAGAGAGAGAGAGAGAGAGAGAGAGAGAGAGAGAGAGAGAGAGAGAGAGATCTTCCGCGTTATTGAATGTCGAAGACCGCGGCGATGCGGAACCGCGTAAACGTGCGCGCGCCTGGTGAATTGGATTTTCAATTACTTTATCCGAGCGTTAATGGCGGATGAGAATGTCTATAGTTCGCAATATGTGTATGTGTGTGTGTGTAGAGCAGAATCAAGAACATCACGTAGGGAGCATCAGGGCAAAGGCGAGGTATAAAAGTTGGTTGGTTTGTACGTAAAAACCGTTGGCGAAGGGAATTGGAAGTGTTTTTTTTTAATGCCGAGGAAATTACGTCTATATCGTCACGGTATGGGCAAGTTAAGATGTAAAATAAACTTTTGTTCTATTTTATCAGAAAAAAATACGTGAAATCGTGACTAATGAATGTATAGAAAATCTATCAGGATAAATACGTGAATTTCATTATATACACAAGCTCCAACCCAATTAGATAATTAATTTCCTATGCCATTAAATTAGCCATCTCCGATCGATGCAAACACACCAATCGCTAACAAGCTCCATTCTCCTACATACACATATACATGTATATATACACGTGAGCTCACACCCGTTGCCAATTTACCAACTACTACCCGCTTGAAATACACAGAACACCACCAGCACTCGGTCGAGGGCTAATTAAATCTTATTAGTCCATCCACACACGTTAGTTCCAGTGAAAAGTTCGCGTCGATCGACACGTACATATACATACATTCTCTATTCAAATGAACCTCACGCGTACGCGTATACGCATCAACAACGTATATATAGATAATTCACGTCTCATTCTATACCCATAAAAATACAACCCACCTATACACACGCATGTATGTATGTATATATGTATATAGGTACTTTCGTCGCGGAAGAATAGAGCCAACGAACGTGCCGCGTGCGCACTTAAAAGGGCCCGCGACAATGACGATACTACAGCCTGCATTTTTTTCTTCCTCTCTTTCTCTCTCTCCACATACGACACCTTTCTCCGAATCAGCATAAAAGGCCCCGCACTCGCGCGCGTGCATACACGTGCATCCTCTCGCCTCACGCGTTCACAATAGCCCCGCGCGCATACTTATTATCATCGGTGCGAGAGGGAGGACACGCCCCGACAACAACAACGACGACGACGACGACGACGAGCGATTGTTGTTTCCTCCTGCGGCGGCGTCCGTGGAACGAAGAGAGGGCAATTATGATAGGCGCAGTTTGTCGCGCGACACTTCAAGAGGAAGGAAGAGAGAGAAGAGAGAGAAGAGAGTTGATCTTTGTATTTTAATGGTTTACGATGTGGGATTATATCGGTGTGGAGTGTATGTATGTATATATATATACACGCGGAAGCGTTACGCAGAGCTGATGAAACCGTGGATTACGTTATTTATTGGGTATCGGGAGAAGCGAGAGAGACGATTTTGTCGCGAGATGTGCTCAAGAGAGAGAGAGAGAGAGAGAGTAGACCGCAGTGGTGTTGGATTTTGTTCCGCGTGCGCGCTCGCACGAATTATAACGACGCGGATTTATAGGGGCATTCTCTACTCCTGATGTTGCGGTGTGTGTGTGTGTATATATATGTGCGTACGCGAGCGATGCGGAGAGTTTTTAATGGGCAGGAATTTATGGCAGGAGGTTTGATCGTGCTGGATATGGTCGCTGAGATAAGGATGTCGCGAAGATTAGTATAGTGATGTACATTATTTTGCGATTCCTCGTTTATGCTTTTTACGCGTATCCGAAGTGTATTTTGCAAGATTTTATGCGCATACTTGAAGAGAATAGATATACGCGGCGTGTATCGTAAAGGATGATTTATTTGTTAGAAAAAAAAGAAAAAATTATTGTAATTTGTCGTTGTATGTGTGTGTAATTGACGAGTGAAAAAATCCGGTCCATTCTTGCGGTGGTAATAAATTAAAACCACAATTTTCTCGTTAATCTTCCAAATAATGACTTCAGTTTAGATAATACATTATAATTACTTTTATATATTCCCCGTCATTAAAATATTTTTCCCTCAAACATTCCCGAGTATATACAACAACGTGTCGCCCTGTGTCGTTGCGTAATTTGTAAAGCAAATAATAAATTAACCATCGTGCTATGCGCTTTCTCTCGTTACCCTACAATATGCGCATACCTGTTTACCTCGCTCATCTCGAATTTTAATCGCGTGGGTAGGGTACAAGGTATTATATATATCTATATATATGCATCCGAGATTTTGTCGCTGTGCGTTAAACGGCGACGCTTTCAGCATCCTCATTTAAAAATGAAATTCTCGAAAAATTAAATTTTAAAATTAAACCTCGTCGGTGCGCCGACAGAAATCAGATGGCGACGGGTTACCACCTCGTATCCTTCAATTCACTCTTCCGAAAATTACCATTTTACAACCAAAAAAAAAAACAAAAAAAAAATATGACAAAACCTTTCTCCTCTCTTCTTTCTCTCGGTATTTATCAAAACTCTCCGTGCACTGTATAATCTTCCAAGCTTCTTCGTGAAACGGTCGCGCGTTATAACCATGAAAATCCAAGCCACGCCGCGCGTTGCATAAACGTGCGCACGCGCGTGAGAGCCATTCTCTTTACGATCGGCCGCGCGCGTCTCCAGTGCATAAAGCGCACCGACGCCGCCGCCGTCGAGTCGTGCGGTTTCGGCGTATATACGAGGTTACTGAACTTCGCCAGGACGTGTGGGCTGGGCGCCCGAAAATGCGAGGTAGAGAGAGAAAGAGATGATGCGCGTAGATAAACACGTGTTGGTAGGTATATATATATACAACGCGGAGGTGTACATATATACGTATATATTCGCTGCTGCTCCTCCTTTTTGCGAGAGCGAACGATATACGCTGTTATTACGATGTTTTTTTGAAATGCTAAGTGGAGTGCGCACGTGTGTGTGTGTATGCGAGTATAGAGGTTGTTGACTTTTTTCGAGTGGGTAACCAGGGACCGAGGGAGTACTGTATGCAGATTGAGATTTTTCGTGAGGGGGTCTCATGCTCAGTGGAAGGTCAATATTCGGAATATTATTTGCAGCGTTATGCATGGACTTTTGGGTCTGATGAGTTTTACTCGGTAATCGGTTACGCTTTTACGGTAATAAGGAAAACTATTCCCTTATCTATAAATACCGTGAAAATAGTGTATTTTCATACTTTTTATAATTAAAAGCTTTAATTTTTCTTAGGAATATTATGTGTGTCATAAAATGTAACTCAAGCTTACCCCGAATAAAATACACGTTAACCCGAGAACGTTTTACTTTCAGCCGGCGAGTCTCTCTCAAGTGCACTACTATATATGTAGAAGAAAAAAGCGTAAGAAATTCCGCGTAACAACCTGCCTCGTATGTACGCGACGACGACGCTTTTTCTTTACGACTCACCGCGCAGCCATGTAATATGCGCGTGTGTCCGAAAAAAATCCCTGCGCGCGCGTGGCATATGACAAAAGCGAAAGGACATTGAAAAAGCTTATGCTATATACGCGTATATATGTGTGCGAGCGGAAGAAAAGAGAGTAAAAGTGCGAGTGTAAAAAGGGAGAGTGAAAGAGTATAGTGAACGAACGGAAAAAAGTAATTTCGAGGTAACCTCTTTACGCGCACTTGAGTATTGTATTATTTCTCTCTTGAGAAGAAATTACTTTTTTGACACTTATATCGGGAATATAATATACCTTTGACAAATGAAAAATTGTCAATGTGAAATTAGTGAACCGACACGCGTTTTTCACGTTTTTGGTAGGTCTAAATGTGTGTGTACGTTTTATGCGTTTTCTTTCACGTATTCTATACAAAATCAACTTATAACGTTTATTCAATTTTTTTTCTTTTTTTTTTTACGAATTGCACAGCCATAACCGAATAACCGTAAAAACCCACAAAAATCCCTAAAAGATTGCACTCTCTCGCTCCAAAGGCGCGCATATACACAATACACGCACATCGCAACAACAAAGTTCGGTGATATTGTCGAACCGTATGCGCACCTCCCACCGGGTCGGCTTTCGGTATAACGAAGCCATTGTACGAGTATATAGTCGCGTTGTACCCTCGCAATATTTCATATATATATATACCTGCGCGTACACTACTGCGAACAGAAAAGAACCGGGCGCTTTATGCACATTTTCAACTGTAAAAGGGTCTCGCGTGTACGCCGAACTTATCTTTCTCTCGTTCTCTTTTTCTCTTTTTTTCGCATAACGCGTGTATACATACACATACACATATGTATATAATAACATACGTGCACATACACAAACAGGACGTACAGAGATATTCTTCCACTTCGCAGTCACCGCTGTTGCCGCAAGCTGTTTCTCTCTCGTTCATCACTGATATATAATCGCCGAGTGCGTCGTGTTCGCGTTTTAACGATGTGTACTTAAAAGTGTCCCTCGCGGCAAGAGAGAGGGTCGTCGCGGATTTCGGGACTACATATATGAGGGCGGAATATAGGTACATGGCTCGGCTTCGCGTGCTAATGGTCCCTGTGGTTTTGCGAATGGAGATCCAAAGGGGGTTGGATTTTCGTATTCCGCTCGCGTTGCAGAACAACGCGCGTTCCGTGTAATCTGTTTAATTTTATTACCTGCACTTATACTTACAAACATACATATATACGGGAGTGCGTTAAACTCGAAAGGCAAAAATAACCAGCTCACAAATCATATATATATATGTACTATACTCGTCATAATTATATCAATACTCTTTCGTTGTCGCAGTGCAAAAAAAACATTCTGCTCGACTGTAATATGTGTATATATATTTGCCCAGTGCAACGAACCGCGAAAAAAAAGAATGTGTGTATATATATATATATATATATATATATATATGATGCGATAAGCAACAGTTATGTGACCTGTGCCTACATGCTGCGACCATACGACAGCCGACGACGACGACGAGGCCATTTCCGGCGGATGGACGTCCGCGCTTTGCGATCGCCCTTGGCTTTCCGGACGAGCACGTATATACGTGAGCTGTCATGCCGGCGCCCGCAGACTGCAGCAACAGCGGCGACTTTGAAAGCTTCGTGCAGTATGCCGAGGTAGCTTTTGCCCTGTCGCGGTGTACACATGGGGAGAGATAAGAGGTGTATACGCGTATATATGTGGTTTTTGCACAGAGGTCGGTGTAGGGTCATGAAATGCGTGGGATTTGCTTTGCGTTTGTATATATTATATTTATATATATAGAGAAAATTTGTTTGGTTTGGTTCGATTGAATTGTATATAAAATTAATTTTTCAAGATGATAATAAAGCAATTTGTTCTATGTATGCGTTATATATAGTTGATAAAGCGTTAAATCATTCCCCTCCCTGACTCGTTTTATTCGACGCGAATACCCTCCCCCCATTAGAGTTACACGCCTGAAGCTGCGAATAAACTACTCTAGGTAAAGCCATAGCTGTAGCAGACAGTCGAACTACGATTTCCGTCGAGTCGAGATATATATATACATACACACACACACACACATATAAAACGTGTATCAGTAACAACGTCTCTCTCTCTTCCCTCTGAATATCCCGTTAAGCTCGTACAAGCTCCCTCTCGAAACCCACCTACCTACATATATATATATATATATACACGCACACATATACAGCAAGAGCACGTCACCATGTCCTTATTAAAAGCGCTGTTCTCGATCTAAAAGAAATACACCACATCGCGACCAATCGTACCGGTTTTGTCTCGCGTACTACGACTCCACGGCAAATAATAATAATCATCATCATCATGCCGATGATCATCAACGCGCCCGACTGACTTTACGAGCGCGCCCCGATGAAGAACCCGCCTCGTCATCCGCACCGCGCGAGCGGATAATTAAAAGCTCTTGCGAGTGCACGCGAGCCGTTGTAGGTATATAACCGTACACACATACATGTATCTATACGAGAGATTCGCTTCCCCGATTTATACGGACACGGAAACGATTATGGTTCGCGCGTATGTGTATATATGTATATGATGTACATATGCGAGCGATCGAACTGTAGCATGTATATGTGCAGGAGGGAAAAAGAGAGCAACTACGTTGCGCGCGAGATTTTAATTGGGGGAAACGAGGGGTGGGGCTGGTTATACGACAAATTTTCAATGCGTTGCAGTGTATATGTATATGTATGTATATATGTATAAGCGAGTAAAAAGTGTTTGTTAGAGCTGGTAATGAGCCCCGTTGGCGTGCATATATAATACTTGCGCCCGCGTGTATATATATATATATATATATAACGTTTTTATTGAAATTGTATATTTCGACGTGCAGTGAGGCGGCGGTGGCTACCGCTACTGCGCGCCGCATGCGCTCAGCGTTTATTAAGATGTTTCGTGCGGTATTCCCTTATTGCGAATAAATTATCGAGTGGCTTTTATATGCAGATATGTGTTTTTACTCGGTATACGCTGGAATACCGTATTCCCCGATGTATATATACCGTATGATGTAGAACCTGATTCGAATTATTCAAGAGAGAGAGAGAGAGAGCGAGCATATGAGGCGCTTTTATTTTTGTACACAATTTCTATGTTGAAAAAGTACACGTGTGTGTGTATATAAGAAATCTATAATTTACGCAGCACCGTTTATTTCGTTGTTAATCATTTCGCGAGATGCGCGCTTGTGCAACATTTTGCTATATACCTATATATGTACTATATACCTATATAGGTATATCCCGTACTAAACTCTAAATTTAGACTGTTATGCATATCCATCAGAGAGTAGTAGAGCTACGGAAAAATCCGGCTTAATTTACCAGATAAATCACAACGACTCTTTTCCAGCACACACGATGCTGCTACGGCGCGCGGCTACCTTAAATTTCGAATCACCTCACGTAGCTTCTTACTCTCTCTCTCTCTAGTCTTATCTTTTACCCGAGCAGCAGCTTCTCTCTCTCTTGCTCAGCGGGCAGCATACAGCAACCAGCACAGCCGGTATTCCTTTCCACTTTTTCGCGTAACGAGCTTTTATACGACCGGTCGCGCCACCAGCACGCTCTTCTCTCTCTCTCTCTTTCTCTCTCTGAAAAAGAAGTCTTCCTTCGGGTTGGACGTACGTTCTATACTCCTCTTTCTCTCTTCACGTAGCTTCGTGTATATACAACCGCACGTAGCTTTACGTGTATATATATATATACAGTACGCGTGATGCCCTTATTTAATACCAACGTTGGAATTTCGTTCTTCTTCTGTCGCCGCGACCGGATTTATCTAGCCTGTGCGTACGTACGACTTTAAAAATACGAGATCGAGGACGAGAAGTGTACAGCAGCTAATGCGTCGCCGCATATTGATTCGCGCGAGTTTTTGCACTGTGAGTGCGGCCAGAGAGGAGAGGAGAGGAGATGCATCAGTGGGAATGCGGTGTGTTGTATTGCAGCACTACTACTCTTCTGTGCCATGGGAAATACTGTAGTGGACGACGACGACGAGGACGACGCGGTTGGGGATGCTGTGCGTACGTTGCTGCGTGTAATGAGAGTGGAAAGTGGAGAGAGAGAGAGAGAGAGAGAGAGAGAGAGAGAGAGGAAGGGAGTGGGTAGGTTCTTTGATGAATGGGAATGGATTTTAAAAAGAGATGAGGTTTCGGATCGGTTGTTGGGTTGATGGCGAAAAACAAAAATCATTAAGGCGGTATATCGTTCTTACGATACGATCTATTTTAAAAGTTAATTTTGTAAGTAATGAGATGAATTTTTAATGAGTTGGTCTATTTTCGATTTTAAACGATATGTTATATGTTTTTGCGAATATTGATTATCAGATTTTTTTTATGTTATATAATTGAACATGTGAATTGAAAAACGACGTCTTTGTGAATGCTTATGAATAAGTGATTAATTTTATAAATTCATTTTCTGCCGAATTTACCGATAATAAAATAATTGAATTTTTCAAAATACACATCATCCAACTCGCTGATTAAAAACGATGTTTTTATGAATATTTAATTAAATAATTTACGCGTATATGATATAATTCCTCAAAAATCCTGACCACTATATTCCGAATATGCCTATATTAAATACTTCCGTATATAAATTTTCACGTCGAACCCATAATACCATTACTTTCAGAAATCACCGCGGCAACATTGATTTTCTCACTACCCTCCGACACAAAAAACTCTTCCGATACCGCACACATATCCTCTCATACCCTCACGTTCCCTCAGCTCTGCCACACGCATATACAGGCTTTTCACGATTTCCAGCTATACAACCACTCGCTCTCTCTCTCGGTTGCTTGCTTGCGCGCAGGCGTTTAATTATCGGGGGAGAGAATCTCGCAGTACGGGCGGAAACTTCCGGTGATGTGTGCGTATATATATGCTCTGCTAAAAAGCGGCAAAAAACTCGCGCGCACACACCATACGCGTTGTATCTTTATTAAGCCGAAGCAGCTGTGCTGCTCTATGATTACAAAGATCGGATAGTGTATATATGTGTATATCTGTGTACGCTACATACACGTTGTATGTATGTGTATATATACGAAGTTGCGAAACGTTACGCTCGCGGGATTTATGCGCGCGATGCGCTTAGCGGGAGATGGGCTCGTTCAGAATTATGATAGCGCGAATTGAAAGATGAGAGGGGAAAAGAGTGAGTGAGAGCAGGTGTAAGAACACTGCTTTTGTCGAGGTACGAGAAGTGAATATACGTTACGCTATATAATGTTTGTTTTTTTGAATCACATATAAAAGAAGACGAAGATTCGCAAATTACACAGTTGGTAATTTTTAACAGACAAAAATTTTAACGCATATTAGAAAAAATATTGCGTCTCTTTTTTTTCTCACTTATACCGTAATAGAGAACAAGAACCCTTTCAATTATTCCTTTCATCACCGTGAAAACTCGCATACACGCACGCGCTTGTACTACACTAAACGCGTTGAAAGTGTATATATGTGTGTACGCGAACGCGAGACAGGTTTTATTACGGCTCTCGTGTACGCGAGTGTGTATAGAGTCGCGCGTGGAGGGCAAATAGACACGCGAGTTGTACTGGACGCAAGTTCTCGCTCTGCGCGAATTCAATGATATTGCTAATTAGAAAAAATTGCCGTTGGTACCGTACATATATATACTCACAAACTCACACACATTTACGCTGCGCTTTAATCATGACCAATGGTGTAATTGAATCAACGACGCAATGTAAACGTATATATATACACTGAAACTACTTCTGTGTTTTTTTTCAGGTTTCTCCGTTAAATTAGATTCAAAAGTGAATTATACATAGATATATGCACACTTATAGATAAATATACGAAAAATATATCAATGTTCGTATACTTTTACTTTCAATTCGGTAATATGCATATTATATACGTGAGCGTTTCACCTTCAAAATTACAAACGCAGAACGAAAGTTCATTACCGCGCGCACTCGCTCGTATATATACTCCCTCATCCCGTATGCGTATGGAAAAAAGCCCTCCTTCGACGTGCACGTTTGCTTTCACCCGGCAACAGTATGCAGCTTATACGCACTAGGAGAAGGCGCATTAACCAGTCATTTTGCATTCCGACAATTTGCTCTATCCCGATGGAAAACCGAACACACATATACATAGGAAAAACACAGCCGGTCGACACTCGCGGCATAGACATCACCCCTGCGTGTGTTGTTATATATACCTTCGTCGTTGTCGTCGTCGTCTACTGCTGGTCGTAAAAACCGTATACATGTATATATACGTGCGTATACGTGTGTCTCTGCATTATGCATATGCGTATGCGTATGAATGTGTGCATGCATGGACACATATATACATACACGTGTGCGTGTGTTACGTCAGCGGGCGTATTGTGCGCGCAGCTGCGACCGTTAATCATAATTTCTATGGCTCTCTCGCTCTCTCTCTCACGGCAACTCGATTTTTGTCTTAGACTAGGACTACAATTTTTTTCTTTAAGAGGCAAGCAAAAGAGGCGATCGTTATTTGCGAGCGCGCATAGTACATTATGCAAAACGCTCGTTACGCGGACGCGTGCTTTATCGTTTAATTGGAGAAAGCTGTATGTATATATATGTATACGAGAGAAGATTATCGAGATCGCTTCGACACCTTTTCCCATAGGATGAGTATTTTCTCGACGTTTTTTTTTTCCCCCAAGCGGCGTTTATGTATGCTAACGATAGTTTACGACTATCGATTACTTTTAATCGACGCGCGCACGTCGCTGTATAGTGCGCGCTGCAAGTTTTTTGGCGTGTATACAAGCAGGTCGCCACAAGTAGTAGCAACAGCAGCAGCAGCAGCTGGTTTTAAGCGCGAGTATATAGCGTAGAGGTTTAAGGAGAGGTAATGATACTGATAAATAGGCTTTTAAGTAACGGCGATTGGCTGAGGTTGACGCTGTGGTTGTGTATATGGTGCGCGCGGCACTTGTTATAGAGGCCGGGTTTTCAAATTGTTCGTCGCATACTAGAGTGAGAGTTTCAGGCGTACATGGAAAGAACGAGATTCCTGGTGCAAGCATTGATCGCGTCGACGAGAGTTGATGGGACAAAAACTTTTTAGGGGAGTAAAGCTTGGAATTGTTTTGATAAGTTATGTAGATGAGATGGATTGGCTGATTATTTCTATTTTCAACAATATCCTGTCAATTTTTTGTATACTTTTGTGTAAATAAAAGTTTGTTATATAGTTTCTCTTAACAATCTAATATTAGGATCTAACACAATAATTCATACTCTCTAAAATCGCCCACAAAATAATCTCCTCAGCAAATCGAACTTCAATACCCCTTCGCATCGATCAGCCATATCCCACCCCCGTTGTAACAATGCCAAACTTTCTCCGCATCTCTCACTGAAAATAAAAGCCACTCGACTCCACGCACGTATTATAAATGATACAGATCGCGAAAACTCCGTCTCTACACGATAGAAAAATCGCGTGCGTTTCGCACGTAGGCGTCACTAGATATATATACATATATACATACACTTCGTATACTCGTACATTCACGTGCGACACAAAGAGCATTGTTGTAATCGGCCGACCCAGATCGCTGTGATTTTTTTTTTTTTCATAGTGCGTATATATACGCGTATACATATAGCCGCGGATGGGAGCTTGACTAAGTAATTGGTCAATTGACAGAGCGATGGTGATCGGGTGCGAGAGAAAGAGAGAGATTTGGGTATATGCGAGGGATGAAACAGTATACGCACCCGATAAAAATGCATTTTATGCATGAGAGAGTACGTGTGTGTATATATATATATAGCAATGAGCCCGTATAAACTCTCGAACGAGGGCATTTCAGCATTCATGGCCGATAAGAATTTATATATGCGCGCGTATAGTCGTGCGTTCTCTGATGCAATGCATTTTTGACGCGTGCGACCTTTATAGTCCCGATAAGACTGCGTTAAATCGCCGGTCTATGGTTAACTCTGAACGCTATATATAAAAAGAAAAAAATACGTATATAATCACACGTTTATATATACTATACTTTCACCCGTTGTATCATCCATCCGCCCTTCGCACTATATACTCAGAATTTTTCCAGGCCGCAGCAGCGAACTGGAACGCACGGCGTGCGCTACTAATTTCATTTTCCCTCCGCCGTTGCTGCTTGTGCTTCGCTACGCATGGAAAATGGGAACATGTACGCTACGAGAGAGACCTTGAACCTGCATTAAATAGATTCGCGAGTGTGTATGTATATATGTGTGCTTGCCGCTTGTGTATAATCATTCCAGTCTGCTAGTTGTGCGACTGTATTATATACACCTTGGCTTTTCAACGTTTCGGTGGAGAGAGAGAGAGAGAGAGAGAGAGTTTTTGACGACGGGGTACCACCTACTGCGTCTTTTCCATGACGCTGTGATGGTGTCGGTTTACGGTTGTGGAGTGCATTTCGTTTTTGTAAATTAATATAGAGAGGATGATGATGAGTGGAGGAGAATGAGTTGGTGTATCTCGTATCGTGGAAAAATGGTAATGATTCTTTGTTGTAAGGTGAAATCTGATACAGTATATATTTAACGATGATGATGACGTTATGTATTGAATTACTCTGTTTGAGAGCCGTCGGTTTTTCATATAGGTAACTAGATATATATATATAAATTGTACCAATGTTAGCGTTAATAAGTTGTTTACGATTGTGAAATTATTTTCCGCGTGTTTTCTTTTTCTACGCGTTAACGTCTTTTTTGCACTTCCGAACGTCTCCTATACACAGTTATATATGTATACGTCGAGAATAATACATAAACTTCGCGGAACAATAAAAGAAGAGCCTGCTTATGTACACAGAGAAAAAGCCGCGCAGCATTGCCACGATAATTCAATAAAACAACTATTAATCCACCTCCACCATCGAGCATTTCTTCTTTATCTATCCATTCTTATATACCTCCACTTCGTAAAAACACCAATAAAAGATCTGCGCGCAGCAACAAGAAGGAGAGACATGCAGCGAGGAGTACGCTACTATCTCCCAAACAAAGGAGCCTGAGCGACGCATAAAGACTCGCTAACTCATTAACACAGTTTCACTCGTTGGAGTCAGAGTAGAAAACCGCTCGAGCGAATCAGTCTCATACCTTGGCGTCCTACTCATCATCGTTTTCTTCCTTTTCTCAGGATATTCGACAGATGTGCAGTCGCCCGATGTGACGCTATTGAGGTGCAGTCGACCGGAACAGCGGCGGTGAGGATGCGCGCGCGTAACGATGGCGTATTTTATCGACGTGGTTTTGGGGATCGAAGTTGAGCTGGATTTCTGCTGATTTAACGGGGTTTTTGCACTCGACGTGTTGCCGAATTACGGCCGGTGGGAAGAACATTTCTTTCTTTTTTTTCTTTGAGGTTCACCGGTGAATTGAACAGGTTGGGTTTGGTTGGTGGTTTTGGAAAGGTTGTTCCGTGCGAACGTACATGTATATACGATAATAAAGTTATTAGCGTGGTTTTGGTTTGAGTTTATCGGGGCTTAAATTATTCGGTAATGTGGATGGGATTCCATTTACATTGTTAACCATAATTTATAAAATACATAACAGTTATTCGACAATTTATAATTAATAAACCGCACTTTACAGTATATGTATATTATTATTATTATATGTATTTTTAGTATAGAGGAGAGTTGCACAGTAATGGCATTCGTGGTATTATCGACCAGCTTTTGATTTTATTGGTAATATTAAACTTATCAAAAAAGGAAATAATCTTTAGAATACTCCTTCTAAAGAAATGGATTAGTTTTTTTCAAGTATTATAATGATGAGAAGTTGTTTGCAAAAATGCAAAAAGTTGGGTTTTGACGATCTCTGAAATGTGTTTCTCGGGTTCTGACTACCATAATTTTTTTACAAAAGGTTGAGTTGTTATGGTCCTTAAAATACCCATGAATGAACGTCAAAATGTTTTAAAAGTATACTATACATGAACGAAAAGGTCATCCCCGAGACATATTAATTTACTGTTGAATATTTGAGAAGTTGAAATTGTTAAAAAAATATTACAACGATGTAGAAAAGAAACAATAAACAAAAAATAAGTTTCCTGTTTAATTGTGTAAATTCCATTTAAAATATCGAGCATGAAATATAGTAAAAAATGATATATATATACACAAGCGAATACGTTGATCGATACCGTCTCACATATATCGTTCGACTTGAGAACCACGTATAGTGTCCGGCTTTAGACGCTGGCCAATAATGCGCACCTCTCCTCCGTATAAACTAACCTCCACACCCCTATCGCCTACTGAATATTCAAACATTCCATTTCCCTTGTTACAAAAGATCCAAACCTCCGCATTATACCAACCCGCTAATCTCCCGCTCGTTTTCACTTATATACTACGCTACCACCAACAACAAAAAAAAACCACACACACAACACAAAATCCATCGTGTGAGGTAACACCTTCAATCAGCCGAATTCATTGCCCCCTCTCGTTACATTCTTTCTCTCTCTCTCTCTCACTCACTCTGGCATCCGGATAAGATTACGTACGCATACGGTCCATTGCATGCGCATAATACCCCCCAGTTCCTTCTAGCGCTCTCGCCTTCTTTCGTTCGAACTCGCGCGAGCGCGTAAATTACGCGATACCTTTTGAAACATACCTTACTTTATACCACACGAAGCGAACGCGCGTATCTAAAGGTAGCAGCAGCAGCAGTAGTAGTAGTAACAGCAGTCTTATCACGCGCGCGTTTACATTCACGCGCGCGCGTTCGCTCGCGATTTTCGCATTGTGACTCTGTAATTACCGTAGCCTATAAATCAAGCGCACAAGCGCAAACGCGAGTGAGTGTCTATCAAAGTATCGGATCGCGAGGCTTGGGTTAAATTGAAAAAGAGCTCCGCATTCGTTCTCTCTCTCTCTCTCTCTCTCTTACTCTTGCTGTGATGTTGCGTAGTAATATAACAGCTGTGTGTCGTTGCCCGCGTATTTTAATTTCAGTTGTATTATAATAGCCGACGAGAGGGACGTACACGATCGTTATTATCCAGCAAGGGAGATTGATTGAGTTATATTTATTTATAAACTCATTTCGAAACAATGACAGCTATGAGCCAAGCTTATCTCGTGAAAATTTAACGCGCGGTAGCCATCAGCGTGGGTTTAAAAGGGGGTTGGGATTAGTCGACTGGTATATGAGAGACAAGCATAATTGTCTCATCAATTTTTTGTGCGATAGTGTTGCGAATGAAATTGTTTGGCCTCATATCTATATATCGCAATAATTTTTTTAAAATTATTATCATTTATTATACAATGAATAAAAACTAAAAAGTGAATAAATATAATATCAACACAAACTACTATTACTACCTCTTTGTATAAATCGTAAAATTAAGCCGGTTCGTATAAGAGCTTTCGTATACCCACACCCACACACACACACACACACGTACCGGTTCATCGCGTGCCGCGGTCAAATTGAAAATGGCCATTTTTAGCGCTTCCGTATTTTTGCCAGTCTTTCTGTACTTTTTTTTCGCGTATACGTATAAACACACGGTATGTATGTATGTGTATTTCGCGAAGTATAACGGGAACGTCGTCATCGTCGTCGTCGGGGGTATACCGAAGAAGTCATTAGGATTTAATTATCGGTAGGTAGAGAAAAAGAAAGAAAGAAAAAAGGCTACGAGCGAGTCTATAAAGTCATTATCGCGGAAATCAATTTCGCACGGGCCGTTTTAATTGAGTGTCATAATACACACACACACACATATATATATATACACGCGAACGATCCGATTTTAATAAGCCCGGACGGCGTGCGTGAGCTTTTCGTAATTTTTTTTAATTATCCCTACGCGATATTGTGAGAATGTAAAAGAGTATATACATATACACACAGACATCACGTATAGGTTTCTATACCTGTATAACGTAGTAAAATTATAAACCCAGCAGGTACATATAAGCGCAATTACTCCTACTAAACCATCTATCCATCCTTCTTATTCATACAGACTTCTTCTCCTCGATCCTTCTTCCCTCAATCCAACCACTCGAGTGAGGAGAACGTATATGTATACGATATATATACATACACACCACGTATATATACGCATACGTGCATCTTGTTAACGCACGATGTGGCGGCGTCGGCGCTTGACAATTCATTCGTTTTGCGCTCTTTGCGCGGGCCGGTTAGTCGTTATCGAATTACTCGGCGCTTGTATAACACGAGCGCGAAGTGGATATATTGCCGGCGCGATTACAACGCCAAGCAAGCGAGTGAGCGAGTCGAGTCGAGCCGCGCTCGCGGGCTCGGAATAATCGCGAGGAGGAAGTGTAGTCCCTCGTATAGTCATTGATATCTCGATCCCTTACGTGAGAGAGAGAGAGAGAGAGAGAGAGAGAGAAAGACGAAGAGGTAGACGAGGTTTAAGGTTTACTAAGAGAATTAGAATCTTCGCAGGCTCGTGTGTATATGTATGTGTGTGTGTGTGTGTGTTGGTGAACGCATGTAACTGGCAGTATTTTTACGTCAAGACTAAACGGTCTTTAATGCAAGGCTGATAATATTTCCAAGAGCTATTATAGGGTTATCGATATACTTTTTTTTGTCCTTGGTGTATCATATAAACGCGTATAAGCGCTAATGGATATTAGATTGTTAGAGATTATAGAACCACCCTGACTACTTATAGACCTCATATAACTCAGTAGCTTTGCCGTCTTCGAGATATCCGATTAATCGAACGAAGATTCATGAAGTAGTCGGTATATATAAGTGCAGCTTTTTCAAAACTACTACTATTACTATTACTACTACCGTAGAGGCACGTGAAGATGTGTGTATGCGGACGAGCGAGAGAAGCAGTCGTAGCGCGGTGGCGACGACGTTCAGCGTTCCTTAACGGTATAACGTTTACACGCGCCGACTCTCGTTCGAAAGGCGATGGTGCAGTATGGCTGCAGTGGTATATAAGACAGGACGAAATGGTAGTGTGCGTAGGTTCCGTGTTGAAGGTTTTGCAATAATTATTCGCACCTTTTGATAGGTTTGTATTACTGCGAATTTCAGTAGAAACAGGCACGAATTGTAATCAGACGTTGTTTTAAATGGTAGCAGAATATGTATCTTTTGTTTCAAATGGCATGTGAAAACTTTTCATTTATCAAACACGAATATTTTTAGGAAAAATTCAAACCATTCGCATAACATTCCTTTGAAAAACTACACATTTCATATACTATACAGCCTAATAAACAATCGAGAACCAAAAATTTAAACTTTACATTATACACTATACTTCTCTCTTTTGCAAACGACTGCGCGCAGGATATTCGCAAGTTCCGCATTCGTACGCTCTAACCTTGCGTTTCCCCCCATCGTCGAATCGGTCGCAGGCTTGCGCGCACTGAACTCGCGCATAGGCGAAAGAAAAGCAACCGCCTGTGAAATCGACCTCGCGCGCGCACAAAACGTGGAATTTACGAGGCGCGAGGGAGAGAGAGAGAGAGAGAGAGAGAGAGAGAGAGAGAGAGAGAGAGAGAGAGAGAGAGAGAGAGAGAGAG